>JAWQFJ010020430.1:0-17500 GCA_034096865.1 Theodoxus fluviatilis | reverse complement strand
AGTAGTAGCAGTACTAGTAGTGGTGGTTATGGTGGTGGTAGTAGTAGTACAAGTAGTGAGAGTGTAAACAGTAGCAGCAGTAGTAGCGGCGATGGCCAGGGAACAATGTTGGTGTTGACCAGTGATAGATGTAGTAAAATACATCGTAGTCGTCGTGATCGTCATCAAAAGCGGCAGCAACAGCAACAGCAACAACAACAACAACAACGAAAGTAACAAATGTCCACCAACAATTGCAGGAACAGCAGCTACAATGGCCACGGCTGCGGCAGCAGCAGCAAGAGCGAGACCTGGGTTTTTTGGAAAAGTGAATTTGAATCTGTACTGGAACACAGAGGATCAAGGAATGGTGGCCTGGGGTGGGGTGTGGGGTATGTGGATGGGATGGGGGGTGGGGATGAGGGGTGATGACGGGGGAAGGCGTGGATGCGTTTGGAGAGAAACGGGAGACTAGATCGATGCATGCATAAGCAAGGCCCAGAGACCAGGACATGCAGAACGCAGTTTTTCTGGAGCAGGGCCTACTAATGGACCCGAACATTGATCTGCTGAATGGTTTGTTTGCAAGATGGTGACTCGCACTGTATTTACATCAACACATCCTCCTTGACCGCATGCACTGGAGTGCGACCGGATCCCTTCACCAACCCCAAAATACATGCCATGCATCGATATACCTGAGTTGCTGCTTGCCTCTGTTACGCCACCTGCAAAATTGATTGAGACGAAAATAATTGGAAATGAATGAAATGTATGGAAAATTATTGTCCGTGTGGTTTAGGCACTTTCAAAATTAGCTGTGGTTACGGTCAACCGATCGAACCTATTTTTTTCCTGCCGACCCTAATCTTTTAAAATGAATCATGCCAAAAAAAGGATAAGGGAAAATATTTTAGATAACCAACGAACTGCATGCTATCCCATCTTCTCTGGCCTATGAGCACTTAGGGAATCCACTATTCAAGTGAAACGAAGCATTTTCCGTGTGATAAAGTTTGGTTTAAGTTCATTCTGGCCTCTTCTAAAAAGAAAAAAAAGAATAGAAAAAGTTCAGGGTGACCTACCGTTCGTAAAAAATATATTCATGTTGCCTTAACCACACCTTTTCTTTTATGCATTATAAGCAAGTCAGTAGTATGTAGAAGGTACACGGAAGTAGACCAGCCCAGAAGGAAGAGGGAGCAGCAAGGGATAAGAAGGGCTGCATAGCGCAGGCAACAGGCCCAATGAACCATGTGGGAGGGTACAACGCAGAACTAGAACCTGAACTGGTGCACTTTTTGAAGCGGTCTAGTTTCAACTTGCGGTCAACTTATGAATTGCTCCCCACACGGGTTAAATTGAAGAGGTAAAAATTATCCTGTTCTTTTGCTTGTTTGCCATGCAAAGCACACTATTAACACATTTTGTCAGGTTGTCTGAGAAGCCTTTCAAAGTTCTCTGGCGTCATAACATGGTTCTGCATGTTCTTGCTGAAGCATTCAACGAACACTGTACAAGGGCTAATGAGAGGGAGCAAACAGAACCAATCTCCCTTGTGTTTGTCAGGGAGGGGGAGGAGGTGCGGCAGTTGCCAAACAAGAATGACTTAGATGCAAAGACTCTAACAACCAGGCGATCCATGGACATGACAGCTAACTTGAACGGATGACCAAAATACAAGTAAGCTGATGCATTCGTCAGGTCGATCGGCGTCTGGATAAATCCACGAAAGTCGCCGAGTCGACATTTCCATGAGAAAAAAAAATAACGTTGCGTAGGCATGTGAATGGAAACTGGCTAAAATATGAAGATCCAGGGGATGTTTGCCTTGGGAAGGGATGGAGTGGCCAGACAGTTCCGCTGGCAGTTAGCTGGTTGTAAGGGCTTTTGTGACGAATTCCTCCACAAAGGTTTGGCGTGGGGTGGGTGTTAGATCTTCTGGTGTGGACAGAGTTGTGAGGGAGCTGCAGAAACTGGGCGAGTCTGCCTCCTCGTGGATCTGGCACACAAGGCATGGGTAGAAATGATCTCCGTGGACATTTAGATGGCTTTGCCGTAGTTTGCGCAAATCAGTTGATTACGGGATTTCCTCCTTACTATCTCAATACAACGTGCGCGTCGAACGAAAGTCTGCATTTATTAACAACAACAACTACAACAACAACAACAGCGACTCGCGTTCACTGTTCAGCGTCTGTCATGTGATCAGGCACAACAATTACACTATCTTTGGGTATGAAGTTAACACAACTGAAAATTCCCGTTGATCAAGTGGAATCTTTTGGAGAACGTCCATTCACAGACAAGTTCTTTCCCTGCCAAAAGGATTGTGAGACCGGTCGACTAATCACAGTTAAGATAGCAAGATTAGATGGGGGAAACGTCATCGCCTGAGGATGAATGACCAATCGTGAAGAGGCTTACAGCTTATAAATAAGCAAGTAGGTCAAGGGCGGTCTTTCAGGACAGACACCTTTAAGTCTATGACACTATCTTCTCCCTTCAAACAACCAGGGATGTCACGTTCTCCTAACTCCACATGACGTTACACTTTACACAGAACGTTCCTGACTATGACTATGATAAGGTTTGATGAATGAGAAGCAACACTTCAAAATGCGAAAGCAGGAACATATTCACGCACACACGCACGCAAACCCAGCACGAGAGCGCGCACAAGAATACATGCATGCACTTCTGCCGTACTCTGTGCACTCCATGTTCTAAGATTTATCTATAATGAAAAGAGGAGGAAAAAATGATCCGCCATCGACTCATATAAAACATTTTGGTGTAAGATGGTAATCGATAGTAATCATGAGTAAGGATTTGAAAAGGCCTAGATCAACAAGCACTGCGAACCGTTGGACAACGTATTTGATAAGTAACAAAAGCTGTAGACAACTTACACATTCTTGGGAAACACATATCGGTCTGTGTTGAGATAACCTTAGCGACGGGTGACGAGCTTCAGAGAAGTGAAGCTAGTGCAGGCGTTTACCTGAAAAATAAAATGATGACAGGAAAAATATTCTTTGAAATAATTTCGCTGAGACAGATCTCATGAATTGGAATGTTTGCAAATCTGCATCTGCTTACATTCCCCGAAGACACTACACACACACACGCGCGCTCGCGCACACACACATACGCGCGCGCGCACATGCGCACACACACACACGCGCACACACATCCACGCACGCACCACACACACACACACACACACACACACACACACACACACACACACACACACTCACACATTTATTAATTGTTTTCGATATTTCTCCAGATTACCTCCATCTGAGGTAATCTTTTAATTCCGCATTTTTATTCGGTAGAAGTATGTTGTGGCCTTGAATGGCCTTAAAGTTAAAGCCTGATAAACCTTTGGGCTCCATCCACCTATCCCTAAATGCTTTGTCGGTGTCAAGGACATCGAGATGTGAAATTTTGCCCTATCGTCATTATGCTTTTTCGTGTTTGAAGGCTATGCACTGCCTTTGCTGGCTGTTGGAATGCGGGAATCTATTTATCGATTTTATGTCGCTAGTTTGGCGAATTGTAGGCCTACCATAATTATTGCACGTTGTTTCTTTTCCAGCATGCTACGGTGAATCAATGGGAGGGATGTAGACACACACCATTATGAGGCTAGAACGAGAAGGCTCTGTAATTCTCAAAACTATCGTCAAGTCATGGTCACACGATATAGCTCACACCTGATAAAATATGGCGTTTTTGACAAGTGCGACTACTCCCCCGGAACGTCGCCATGTTCTAGTAAGCTTCAGAGCCGGCGAGTGGAATGCATTGTAATCATCGAGAAATCGACAGAACCCAAACCATCCTGCAGTAAATGTTTCGAGAAAGAAACAAACAGAAAACGATGAAATATAGTCCCCAAATCCAGTTTCACTTAGTCTGGCAGCGAAACATTCATTGCTCCAACAAACAATGTCTCTTATGGCAGTCTCTTGTCTGGACTTGCCTGGATACAGAGGAACTGTCTGTATTCGTGGTTTCAAGTCTGCGTGGGCCGTGGCTTGAACGTCAGGCTGCAGTCGGAGCCTCCTTGGATGCACGGCACTCGGTTTCTGCAGGTGTTCCCAGCCTACCTCCTCAGGAGCCAGAAGATGCACCCCTACTTGTAGAAGCATCTTCGATATGAGAGAGAAAGGGAGAGAAAGGGAGGGACAGAAAGAGACAGAGAGAGAGAGAGTGAGAGAGAGAGAGAGAGAGAGACAAAGAGAGAGACAGAGAGAGAGAAAGAGAGAGAGAAAGAGAGACAGAGAGAGGGTGTTTTTGGCCTTCTGCCATTTTACTCTATTCCTACGTACTGTGTTCATTAGTGAGCAACTGATGCGAAAACTCGTCCATAAAAGACACAAAACCCTGTTTTGCATATTTGCGGCTGGCTGCTTACTTTTAACATTATCGTATTGTTACACAAATCATATTGTGGAACAGCCCTTCACAAACACCAAATGTGACACTGTCTGAATTATTAGTTTACGAGCCGCCTCTCATTTTGAATTTCTCGCACTTTTGTGACCGTGTATGCAAAAAAAAATGTATGTACCAAATGAGATTTTTTAAAACCAGGAGTTCATTGATTTATTCATTAATTGGTTTTTTGATTTATTGATTTATTGATTTATTTTACTTTAGAATATTCCAGACGAAAACAAATACACAAAGCTCCTAGATAAAAATCTTGAAATGTATACAGTTACGTTGAACTAGGGAGAGACCAAGAGAGAGAGAGACAGAGAGAGAGAGAGAAAGAGAACGAACGAAATGATTTTAATGTATAGGCCACCGGCCCATTACATTGGAGCGAAACGCGAAGAAAACACGATCATAAAATAAAAAAAACTATAAAAAGGTTCTTCAAAAACTGGCAACCAGTTTCGGCACATGCAACGAGCACGCGTGAAAACGATGAATTTATCGAAATGTTCATTTTCTGCGTGCAACGCGTGGAGGTTGCTGGCGCGTCGGCGACGTCCTGCTCGTTGTGGGCTTGTTTACGCTTGCGGCATTCCTGTCGCGTTGACGAACAGCTGACCGAGGAGGAAGTACAGGTCGAGTATCTCCGGGTGCACTTGTACGTGTCGACAGGAAGGTCCACTTGTCTGATGCCTCGGGATCGTGCAGGCAGTCTGTAGAGGTAGATGGAAACGATGGAGCCTCGTCTGTCACTTTGCCCGGATCACAAGCCTCTGCAATGCTGGTCCCGAATGCGCTCACTTGTTCCTGCATGGTACGGGACATGCTCTGAGCCATCTCGCTCATCAGCTTCTGCAGGTCCTCCAACGTTGCCTCTTTCTTAGCGGATGGAACGGTGCTAACGGGAGGGTCATCGGGAAGGTGTGGTGCCTCTTCTGCAGGGGAATCCTTGTTGGAGGCCGAGGTTGCTGCTTCTTCCATGTCATCACAGCTGGAGGGGTCAGAGGTCACGGGTGGTAGGGTGACGTAATCGGGCGGCACTTGGGGGCGAGTACCTCGTGCATCAGCGTGAGCACAAACAGTTTCTTTCACGACATCATTTCCGACAGAATTTGTTCGCGAAATATACTCGAAATGTCTCTGCTCACCCCTCTGTCGATGTTCTTCTGCCCGTTGTTGGTCCCGTCGTCTCTGTGCTGGAGTCTTCCTGCGCCAAAATCCACGCTTGTTACTCGTGAGCAATGGCTGACCGTCGCGCTGTCTGAATCTTAACACGACGACGACACTGCCACCTTCACCGTCCACCTTCCAACTTGTAGGCTCCTCGGTCATCAGCAGGGATGTCAGAAGCGTATCCAGGGCAGCTGGAAGTCCAGCGACTGGCATGGTGCTACTTTTACTTCACGGTAGTGTGAACAGGCCGGAGCGAGACAAACACGTCCTACCGGCGCGAGCGCTAGCCGCTGAGTGAGAGAGAAAGAGAGAGAGAGTGAGAGAGAGAGTGAGAGAGAGAGAGAGAGAGAGAGAGAGAGAAAGAGAGACAGAGAGAGGGTGTTTTCGGCCTTCTGCCATTTTACTATATTCCTACGTACTGTGTTCATTAGTGAGCAACTGATGTGAAAACTCGTCCATAAAAGACACAAAACCCTGTTTTGCATATTTGCGGCTGGCTGCTTACTTTTAACATTATCGTATTGTTACACAAATCATATTGTGGAACAGCTCTCTTCACAAACACCAAATGTGACACTGTCTGAATTTTTAGTTCACGAGCCGCCTCTCATTTTGACTTTTTCGCACTTTTGTGACCGTGTATGCAAAAACAAAATTTATGTACCAAATGATATTTTTTTAAACCAGGAGTTTAATGATTTATTCATTAATTGGTTTTTTGATTTATTGATTTATTGATTTATTTTACTTTAGAATATTCCAGAGGAAAAAAAATACACAAAGCTCCTAGATAAAAATCTTGAAATGTATACAGTTACGTAGAACTAGGGAAAATGTGACTTGGTGCGCTCATAACTTAACTCAGCACTGTAGCCTGGGCGATGGGCGAGCATGCTTTGGAGTTGGACGATGTGCAAGGCGCAGTGCCGTCGTTCTATCCCTGGGACGGAGAAATCTGGGTTTATTTAAACACTGTAGCCTTGTTTCTCAAGCACGGCCCCCCTGTGGGTTGGGGACAAGAACTCATCCATTGCGTCTCCCCACAGTTTTAGTGAGAGGCGAATAACTAGGGAAACCGTGCCTTGACATGCTGTAGTTCTAACCAACTCATGGTTTGTCGTAGTCAATGGCCTCAAACAGCATGTAAAGGCTGATGTGTCGTGAAGCTCCATACATCCATCCCTACTCCAGTACGGGCACATTTTCTGTGCATAGCGTGGTAAGTAGCCCCGACGCTATTGCCTAGTCAAATGTAAATGACTACACTCTGCTGTCGTGAAAACGTACCGCACTTGTTGCATAAGTGGTTCTGTAACGGCGATCGAAGGCGCCCGTTAGTTAAGGATTCCTCACACGTGGCAAGATTTGTTGAAAGGACAGACACGTCCTCTGTGTTCGGTTAAAAAGCTAAATAAGAGCTAGAGAGAGAGAGAGAGAGAGAGAGAGGCATTCAGAGACACACACAGATAAAGAAAGAGACAGAGAAGGAGGAGAGAGAGAGGAAAATTCATCCAATTGATCAACGTGGTAGTCGACAACGATACCACAAGTCCACGCATATTATACAAAAAAATTGACTGTTGATGAAAGGCTCATCAATTTCGCATGGAACCTCGTGCTTCCAATGATTATTGTATCTCTTTCGATTTACAATTCCCAAACCAACCAAACGCCAATCTCATCGTCGACTTTCAATCATTTTTGTCCAGTTAAGTGTAGGATACGCCATATTTGCGAGCATGCGATAAGCCTGTTTTGGAGCCTATTCTCTGGTTTATTGACGAGCTGTAACCAATATTTGATAGCTTTAATAGTGGAATTGATCAAACGTGGGTATGTTCCTAGATCTCCATATACTATACAACTGGGTCTATAACTGTCAAGAGCTAAGAATATATTACATGCAAAGAGGTGTGCTTTTCTCAACAATATCATGTCTTTGCAGGTCCCATACCTCTGCGGTATACAGTGGTGCAGATAGCACATGTGCGTCAAACATACGGAAGAATACAGACATGTTTATACTCTAAAGCTTCCACATGAACTTTAGCAAATATTTCGTTTTGAATTGGTACATTGATCATTCAGAGTCACAGTGTTCAATAGTTTGGTAGTAAACACCTAGCCAAGGTACTTGTACTTATTCACAGTCTCGATCTCAGTATTGCCTACAAATCATTTATCCCCATGTCAAAACACCATTATCTTTGTTTTTCTTAAATTAATGCACAAGGAAAACATTCCTGATATTTGAGCCGTATTATCAATTTGGCATTGTCAGCCTACGGGTGTGGTTGACAATATAGCGATATCGTCAGCAAATATAAGGTAGAAGAACTCGGGCATTCCTGGCAATAACTGCACACACTACCTTCCTCTCAGGCAGACTTGGTCTGCAATAGCCGTGATTAGGAGAGAAAAATGGTCGGACTCTCCAATACTCCCTGCCTTGTTCCAAACGGACAGTCAAAGAAGTCTGAGATGGTGGAGTTCCATCTGACACATGCCTGAACGAGCATATATTGCTCTGGGCATCTGACTCATTTTCGAAGGAAGGCCGATATTTTGCAAGACATTCCACAAACAAGGGCTATGAACAGAGTCAAATGCCTCGCTATATTCCACGATTTAGACATAAAGATTTCTAGGACCGATACCTTACATATATTTGTGGCTATGTCCCTCTGTGAGTTCGGGGTAAGAATTGACCCACCGCGTCTCCCTATGCGATTCGTATGAGGCAAACAACTAGGGACATGATGGATGATTTGATTTGCGCTTACTCTCAACCGTTCGAGTGATTTTCGAGATCGATGGCCCTACATAGCCTACAAAGGTTAATAGGCCGTAAAACTCCATCCATCCATCCAATCATCCATCCGTCCATTTGTCGCTATGGCAAGAAGGGTAAATACATGGTCAATCGTGGAGTGCTCAGATCTAAAACTTGCTTGCTCAGGACATATGTTGTTTCTCTCCTCAGCCCATTCTTGAAGACGTTTTGTCAGTATCAAGGTAAACACTTTACTGGTGATGCTTAACAAAGAAATACCCCTTTGGTTTTGGGTGTCTAACTTGTCTCCAGATTTATACAATGGAATAATGATCGTTTTGCCCCAGTCTTCGGGGAAATATTGATATTCATACAGTTGACTGAAGAACATAGTCAGGAAGTGGCTTATGTGAGCGTTTGCCAATTAAGGCATTCGCTAGGAATCTCGTCAACACCAGCCGACTTCCCAGATTTAAATCTATGAATTGTCTGTTTTATTTCCTTTTCCGTTATAGCAGCATCAAGATCGTCATCTATGCTGATAACGGAATTGTTAGCGCTTTCATTAGCGCTCATCGACTAATGACAGCAATGCTGTAGGAGATTCTTGAAGTGACTGTCCAGTGCCTCGATTGGAATTTCTCTTTGGCATGGTCTCGTGTACGCCGTAAACTGATCAAGGACCAGAACGATCCAGAGTTTTTTTACATTTGGTATTGAAGAGGCGCTTGTAGATTTTCGATAGGTATTTCTTTTTCCCCATATCATGGACTTGTAAACATTTATATGCAAGGTATATGTCTGTCTTTATCTACCTGACTTTTAGACTGTCCTAAGGCAGTTCGAGCTCTTTTAGCCTGGAGTTTTGCCGCACGGCATTCTGCATCATACCATTTGGGGCATGCATGTTTTTCGGGGCCGCCAATTCTAGTGCATTTTCTCATACAGTTTATCCATAATAGTAAAGAATCTTATAAAAGTGTTAAAGCCTCCTCGATAGAGCTACTGAGAGTATGTAAGGCTCGATTTATATTTTCTTCCGATGGAGATTCCTGCAGTTTTCTCTTGAGTTTCTCTTCCCTATCCCTACCCCATATGACTGGACTTATTGTTTTCTGTTCTCTTCTATTTTGGACATGTTTGCGTTGTGGGCCTATGTGTATTTTCTAATGGCATATGACTAGAGTAAATTTGATCAGATACTTTTAGAGTTACAGTGAAATATGGGCGGCCAGCAGCGAGAGGGCAGTAATCAACAACGCTGTTGGCTTGCTGAGATATGACTGTAAACTTTCCTTCTCTGTCATTGTCAGTACAACAACTGAGAATACACTAGTGATGTGCTTTATACGTATCGATTAGAGTTTGACCATAATGGTTGGTTGGTTGGTCCCAGGATTTTTGATCACGTACAAGGTCAAGACATGGACAATGGTCTAAAGATTCTTCAAAATCCTATACATACAAAACCTCGTTTTCGTTCCTTCCGTGAATATTCCAAGTACAAGTTCTCGCATTTAAGTCGCCGCATACTAAAACTACAGAATTAGAAAATGTTTGTTATCACTGTGATACTATATCTTCCCAAAAAAATATATGTGATCCTTCATCACAAAATGAGTCACTTGTTGCATTTTGAACATTTTGATATATGTATGTTTTCAAAACGAGCACACAACACGCTTCTCAATGGTGCAATAATCATGAACATATGACTACCCTACACGATTTCACATGACTTTGAAGATCGACACCCTAAAAATACGCTTTTTGAGAAAAACGCGTTTTAAGTTTACATACATTATTCCCCCTTTTTCCATAGCAACTCTTATTCTAGACTCATGCAATTTGCCACAGAGATGAAGCAGTGGTTTTTGGCTTTGGTTGGCAGCCTAGGGTATTCCCCTGTCGATCTGTTGCAGTGGTGGCTACAAAACTTTGAGAAAATGCTTGATGTTGACGATCGGTTCGCGGACGTTTTCTTGTAAATGATTTACCACCACACCCAAAAAACATCATAAAGCATATTCTTACATGTTGATTTCAAGCACGAAACTTACTCATACAATGAAGAAAGGACTAGAGAAGCAAAATAACCCAAAATCTCGAAGTCGACCACTACAACCCCCACCTCCTTTGTGGGCGGTTTGCGCAAAATGACTCGACTGCGCAACCGACACATTTAGCGATGGAGAGTCACAAATGGTCATAGATCTAAGGCAGTATCAGAGCACGATATAATTTCTCCCACTTCTAAGTCAACATTTTTCGTTGTCCTTGACTGAATTCAGCAGTGCCCGTGTGCAAAATCCTGCGATATGCCGTGTGAAGCATCTTAATAAAGCATGCTTTCGATTTGAAAAAGTACCGTATCTGCTAGACTTGTCGTTTAACTTAATATACATGCACGTTCACCTGTGAACTACTCATTTTTCGTCTGTTTTTTAATATTTATACGGAAATAAGTTTTATCGTGACATTTTGCAGACGTTATCTTAATAAATCTACACTGCCACCCAATGGGTCTCTCTGGCATGGGCTGGCCTCTCTCAAACGATCAGAGGACGTGTTAAGCTCTCGAGAAGTTGACGTGATTTAGTGACTGAAAACGCATGGTCAGTCAGACGTAGCTCCCAGTGAGGTATCCAGTTCAGGTGGAGAGGGTCGCACCTAGCACTTGAAGGGAGCAAGACTTGCACTTCACCGTGTCCCACGTGTCAATGAACAAAAAGAGGAGTGTGACCAAATAAGTCTGGCGGTACTTCGTAGTCAAGGCAAGCTTTCGGAACCAATCTCCTTCTTCGGGCCTAGTCAGACCTAGACTACGAAGTACCGCCAGACTTCATTGGTCACCCTCTTCTTGTTGTTCAAGAATTATAGTCTGACACCGGCCCTTCACCTCTTTGTTTGAGCACGTGTCAACGGTCTCGTGTCTGGCTGTGTCGGATTCCCTGCGCAATGTGGGCGCCATAGTGACAAAAGCGTTTTCTTGACGAGGGACAACTCGCGCATGGACGGACGGACGGACGGACGGACGGACGGAGTTTTACGACCTATCAGCCTCTGTAGGCTATGTAAGGCCATTAAGCACGAGAATCACTAGAATACATGCGCAAGTCAAGTCACGATGTCCCTATTTATTCAACTCTTACGAATCGCGTAGGGAGACGCGGTGGGTCTATTCTGACCCCCAACCCACAGGGGGAACGTGTGCATGGATGACTCTGTATCCCCAAACCCCCGGGTCGATTTTTGCAGCACCATTTCATTCGTATTTTTGCACATGCAAGTAGGCCTACTTGGGCACTGAGCGGTGTGTCGACATGAAGCAAAATTGACGACGCAGTTCTCACACACACGTGATGAGAACGCATCAAAGGCTGTTTTGTGTGCATGCTAATAAAGAACCGAAGCGTAAGGTTTAATTAACTGCGCTGAAATGAGAAGCAATTACCTGTTGAATTAAATCAACAAAATCAATGAGAAGTGGTCTACGACTTGGGAATAGTGCATAGTCAGTACCATAATTATTGCACTTTGTTTCTTTTCCAGCATGATACGGTGAATCAATGGGAGGGATGTAGACACACACCATTATGAGGCTAGAACGAGAAGGCTCTGTAATTCTCAAAACTATCGTCAAGTCATGGTCACACGATATAGCTGACACCTGATAAAATATGGCGTTTTTGACAAGTGCGACTACTCCCCCGGAACGTCGCCATGTTCTAGTAAGCTTCAGAGCCGGCGAGTGGAATGCATTGTAATCATCGAGAAATCGACAGAACCCAAACCATCCTGCAGTAAATGTTTCGAGAAAGAAACAAACAGAAAACGATGAAATATAGTCCCCAAATCCAGTTTCACTTAGTCTGGCAGCGAAACATTCATTGCTCCAACAAACAATGTCTCTTATGGCAGTCTCTTGTCTGGACTTGCCTGGATACAGAGGAACTGTCTGTATTCGTGGTTTCAAGTCTGCGTGGGCCGTGGCTTGAACGTCAGGCTGCAGTCGGAGCCTCCTTGGATGCACGGCACTCGGTTTCTGCAGGTGTTCCCAGCCTACCTCCTCAGGAGCCAGAAGATGCACCCCTACTTGTAGAAGCATCTTCGATATGAGAGAGAAAGGGAGAGAAAGGGAGGGACAGAAAGAGACAGAGAGAGGGAGAGAGAGAGAGAGAGAGAGAGAGAGAGACAGAGAGAGAGAGACAGAGAGAGAGAGAGAGAGAGAGACAGAGAGAGAGAGAGAAAGAGAGACAGAGAGAGGGTGTTTTCGGCCTTCTGCCATTTTACTCTATTCCTACGTACTGTGTTCATTAGTGAGCAACTGATGCGAAAACTCGTCCATAAAAGACACAAAACCCTGTTTTGCATTTTTGCGGCTGGCTGCTTACTTTTAACATTATCGTATTGTTACACAAATCATATTGTGGAACAGCCCTTCACAAACACCAAATGTGACACTGTCTGAATTTTTAGTTCACGAGCCGCCTCTCATTTTGAATTTCTCGCACTTTTGTGACCGTGTATGCAAAAACAAAATGTATGTACCAAATGAGATTTTTTAAAACCAGGAGTTTATTGATTTATTCATTAATTGGTTTTTTGATTTATTGATTTATTGATTTATTTTACTTTAGAATATTCCAGACGAAAAAAATACACAAAGCTCCTAGATAAAAATCTTGAAATGTATACAGTTACGTAGAACTAGGGAGAGACCGAGAGAGAGAGAGAGACAGAGAGAGAGAGAGAGAGAGAGAGAGAGAGAGAGAGAAAGAGAGAGACAGAGAGAGAGAGAGAGAGAGAGAGAGAGAGAGAAAGAGAGACAGAGAGAGGGTGTTTTCGGCCTTCTGCCATTTTACTATATTCCTACGTACTGTGTTCATTAGTGAGCAACTGATGCGAAAACACGTCCATAAAAGACACAAAACCCTGTTTTGCATTTTTGCGGCTGGCTGCTTACTTTTAACATTATCGTATTGTTACACAAATCATATTGTGGAACAGCTCTCTTCACAAACACCAAATGTGACACTGTCTGAATTTTTAGTTCACGAGCCGCCTCTCATTTTGAATTTCTCGCACTTTTGTGACCGTGTATGCAAAAACAAAATTTATGTACCAAATGAGATTTTTTAAAACCAGGAGTTTATTGATTTATTCATTAATTGGTTTTTTGATTTATTGATTTATTGATTTATTTTACTTTAGAATATTCCAGAGGAAAAAAAATACACAAAGCTCCTAGATAAAAATCTTGAAATGTATACAGTTACGTAGAACTAGGGAAAATGTGACTTGGTGCGCTCATAACTTAACTCAGCACTGTAGCCTGGGCGATGGGCGAGCATGCTTTGGAGTTGGACGATGTGCAAGGCGCAGTGCCGTCGTTCTATCCCTGGGACGGAGAAATCTGGGTTTATTTAAACACTGTAGCCTTGTTTCTCAAGCACGGCCCCCCTGTGGGTTGGGGACAAGAACTCATCCATTGCGTCTCCCCACAGTTTTAGTGAGAGGCGAATAACTAGGGAAACTGTGCCTTGACATGCTGTAGTTCTAACCAACTCTCATGGTTTGTCGTAGTCAATGGCCTCAAACAGCATGTAAAGGCTGATGTGTCGTGAAGCTCCATACATCCATCCCTACTCCAGTACGGGCACATTTTCTGTGCATAGCGTGGTAAGTAGCCCCGACGCTATTGCCTAGTCAAATGTAAATGACTACACTCTGCTGTCGTGAAAACGTACCGCACTTGTTGCATAAGTGGTTCTGTAACGGCGATCGAAGGCGCCCGTTTCCTCATCAGTTAAGGATTCCTCACACGTGGCAAGATCTGTTGAAAGGACAGACACGTCCTCTGTGTTCGGTTAAAAAGCTAAATAAGAGCTAGAGAGAGAGAGAGAGAGAGAGAGAGAGAGAGAGAGAGAGAGAGAGGCATTCAGAGACACACACAGATAAAGAAAGAGACAGAGAAGGAGGAGAGAGAGAAGAAAATTCATCCAATTGATCAACGTGGTAGTCGACAACGATACCACAAGTCCACGCATATTATACAAAAAAATTGACTCTGTTGATGAAAGGCTCATCAATTTCGCATGGAACCTCGTGCTTCCAATGATTATTGTATCTCTTTCGATTTACAATTCCCAAACCAACCAAACGCCAATCTCATCGTCGACTTTCAATCATTTTTGTCCAGTTAAGTGTAGGATACGCCATATTTGCGAGCATGCGATAAACCTGTTTTGGAGCCTATTCTCTGGTTTATTGATGAGCTGTAACCAATATTTGATAGCTTTAATAGTGGAATTGATCAAACGTGGGTATGTTCCTAGATCTCCATATACTATACAACTGGGTCTATAACTGTCAAGAGCTAAGAATATATTACATGCAAAGAGGTGTGCTTTTCTCAACAATATCATGTCTTTGCAGGTCCCATACCTCTGCGGTATACAGTGGTGCAGATAGCACATGTGCGTCAAACATACGGAAGAATACAGACATGTTTATACTCTAAAGCTTCCACATGAACTTTAGCAAATATTTCGTTTTGAATTGGTACATTGATCATTCAGAGTCACAGTGTTCGATAGTTTGGTAGTAAACACCTAGCCAAGGTACTTGTACTTATTCACAGTCTCGATCTCAGTATTGCCTAGAAATCATTTATCCCCATGTCGAAACACCATTATCTTTGTTTTTCTTAAATTAATGCACAAGCCAAACATTCCTGATATTTGAGCCGTGTTATCAATTTGGCATTGTAAGCCTACGGGTGTGGTTGACAATATAGCGATATCGTCAGCAAATATAAGGTAGAAGAACTCGGGCATTCCTGGCAATAACTGCACACACTACCTTCCTCTCAGGCAGACTTGGTCTGCAATAGCCGTGATTAGGAGAGCAAAAATGGTCGGACTCTCCAATACTCCCTGCCTTGTTCCAACCGGACAGTCAAAGAAGTCTGAGATGGTGGAGTTCCATCTGACACATGCCTGAACGAGCATATATTGCTCTGGGCATCTGACTCATTTTCGAAGGAAGGCCGATATTTTGCAAGACATTCCACAAACAAGGGCTATGAACAGAGTCAAATGCCTCGCTATATTCCACGATTTAGACATAGAGATTTCTACGACCGATACCTTACATATATTTGTGGCTATGTCCCTCTGTGAGTTCGGGGTAAGAATTGACCCACCGCGTCTCCCTATGCGATTCGTATGAGGCAAACAACTAGGGACATGATGGATGATTTGATTTGCGCTTACTCTCAACCGTTCGAGTGATTTTCGAGATCGATGGCCCTACATAGCCTACAAAGGTTAATAGGCCGTAAAACTCCATCCATCCATCCAATCATCCATCCGTCCATTTGTCGCTATGGCAAGAAGGGTAAATACATGGTCAATCGTGGAGTGCTCAGATCTAAAACTTGCTTGCTCAGGACATATGTTGTTTCTCTCCTCAGCCCATTCTTGAAGACGTTTTGTCAGTATCAAGGTAAACACTTTACTGGTGATGCTTAACAAAGAAATACCCCTTTGGTTTTGGGTGTCTAACTTGTCTCCAGATTTATACAATGGAATAATGATCGTTTTGCCCCAGTCTTCGGGGAAATATTGATATTCATACAGTTGACTGAAGAACATAGTCAGGAAGTGGCTTATGTGAGCGTTTGCCAATTTAAGGCATTCGCTAGGAATCTCGTCAACACCAGCCGACTTCCCAGATTTAAATCTAAGAATTGTCTGTTTTATTTCCTTTTCCGTTATAGCAGCATCAAGATCGTCATCTACGCTGATAACGGAATTGTTGGCGCTTTCATTAGCGCTCATCGACTAATGACAGCAATGCTGTAGGAGATTCTTGAAGTGACTGTCCAGTGCCTCGATTGGAATTTCTCTTTGGCATGGTCTCGTGTACGCCGTAAACTGATCAAGGACCAGAACGATCCAGAGTTTTTTTACATTTGGTATTGAAGAGGCGCTTGTAGATTTTCGATAGGTATTTCTTTTTCCCCATATCATGGACTTGTAAACATTTATATGCAAGGTATATGTCTGTCTTTATCTACCTGAGACTTTGAAGATCGACACCCTAAAAATACGCTTTTTGAGAAAAACGCGTTTTAAGTTTACATACATTATTCCCCCTTTTTCCCTAGCAACCCTTATTCTAGACTCATGCAATTTGCCACAGAGATGAAGCAGTGGTTTTTGGCTTTGGTTGGCAGCCTAGGGTATTCCCCGTCGATCTGTTGCAGTAGTGGCTGTGAAACTTTGAGAAAATGCTTGATGTTGACGATCGGTTCGCGGACGTTTTCTTGTAAATGATTTACCACCACACCAAAAAACATCATAAAGCATACTCTTACATGTTGATTTCAAACACGAAACTTACTCATACAATGAAGAAGGGACTAGAGAAGCAAAATAACCCCAAAATCTCGAAGTCGACCACTACAACCCCCACCTCCTTTGTGGGCGGTTTGCGCAAAATGACTCGACTGCGCAACCGACTCATTTAGCGATGGAGAGTCACAAATGGTCATAGATCTATGGCAGTATCAGAGCACGATATGATTTCTCCCACTTCTAAGTAAACATTTTTCGTTGTCCTTGACTGAATTCAGCAGTGCCCGTGTGCAAAATCCTGCGATATGCCGTGTGAAGCATCTTAATAAAGCATGCTTTCGATTTGAAAAAGTACGGTATCTGCTAGACTTGTCGTTTAACTTAATATACATGCACTTTCACCTGTGAACTACTCATTTTTAGTCTGTTTTTAATACCTATACGGAAATAAGTTTAATCGTGACATTTTGCAGACGTTATCTTAATAAATCTACACTGCCACCCAATGGGTCTCTCTGGCATGGGCTGGCCTCTCTCAAACGATCAGAGGACGTGTTAAGCTCTCGAGAAGTTGACGTGATTTAGTGACTGAAAACGCATGGTCAGTCAGACGTAGCTCCCAGTGAGGTATCCAGTTCAGGTGGAGAGGGTCGCACCTAGCACTTGAAGGGAGCAAGACTTGCACTTCACCGTGTCCCACGTGTCAATGAACAAAAAGAGGAGTGTGACCAAATAAGTCTGGCGGTACTTCGTAGTC
>JAWQFJ010020428.1:2500-35815 GCA_034096865.1 Theodoxus fluviatilis | reverse complement strand
GGCCACCCCATCACACGAAGAGCCGCACAGAGCACCAACAGAGGGTTCTTTTCGTTTCTGGTCAGATCTGATTTTACTATTACTTCAAATAGTGGTTTTCCAGCACAGGAGAGTTCCCAACATCCGGCTACACATTAGGGCCCGGTCACACCACCCAAACTTTGTTGGAGCGTTCCTTGAACGGTAGGGAGAGGGGGCCGAATTTTGACAACGCTTGTCACCGCGCACAAAATGGGGAAAAAAATTAATAACACGGGCGTTGCCTTAGCGGTGCACCGCTGAAGCTAGCGTCGCTTTAGCGTTGGTTTAACGGTAGAGAGCGTTGGTTTAGCGGTGGACCGAGCGTTGATAGAGCGGCGTTCTGCGCATGCGGGCTTTTTTGGCTCGGCGGGCGCATAACGAGATCCAGAAGTCGATAGTTCATAATGCCACATGAACCAAAGAAGAGGAAGGCTGCTGATGAAGGTAAACACCAATGAAAATGTATGAAATTTAATGATAATCATAATAATAATAATAATAACCATAATCTTTCTTTCACGTTGACATTGCTCATGTATTATACCGCTTTTGACTACGGAGCTGAACGGATCGAAGTTCTGATAGATCTAGAAGTCGATAGTTCATCATGCCACGTGAACAAAAGAAGAGGAAGGCTGCTGATGAAGGTAATCACCAATGAAAATGTATGAAATTTAATGATAATCATAATAGTAATAATAATAATAACCATAATCTTTCTTTCACGTTGACATTGCTCATGTATTATTCATTTGTTATATATTTTGCAGACTCTGATGACGAGCCCGAGGAGGCCCTGACACAGGACCAGCCTGACAATGAGGAGCTACCCCCTGGTGATGACCAACCTGAGGAGGGCCGTGTTGCTGCTGGTGCTGAAGGTAATTATAATGTGCTGTATGCAATGAAAAATCAATACAAATTGATCTCAATAATATATGTTTCATTTATACATTTATTATTTTTATTTAATTGTTATATTTTTCAGACTCTCAGCACCCACACTTCGAGAGGGACGATGAACAGCGTCAGCCTCAGAAGTCTCACCGCAAGGCCCTCCTGCTCGACAATGATACTCAGGAGCAACTCATCGAGTGGGTCCGGGAGCACGAACTTTTGTGGAGGAAGGGGGCCACCGACTACAAGGATACAAATAAGAAGACGGAACTTTGGACCAGAAAGGCAAGAGAGCTGGACATTGAGGAGGGAGCTGACGCTTTGAGCTTTAATAAACAGCATTTTTAAAAACTATGCTTGACTACTTTATTTATTGGAACTTCTAACTTTAACAAAAAACCTCAAGTATTAAACAAGACATGTTTTAACCCATTAAGTCCCAGGCTATTTTTAGGGTCTACCTCTTTGACTTGTGTGTGTTGTTCGTACGTCGAGTCGACGAGTACCACTCCTCAGTGTTCTGCACAGTGTTCATTTGATAGCCACCATTCTCTCCTGCCAGTCAACTGATCCTGCTGGGGAGTTGCACCAATGCATGAGTAGGTTTCGCTGCCTCTTGCCATCACGCGAGGCTGTGTTGGGGCCTTGCACAACGATAGTGTCCACCAAGTTCCGTCCCTCTCTCCATGCCCCAGGCTGCAGGTTCCCATCTGGTTGTGCACGGTCCACAAGTCTGTTCTGGAGCACTGGATAGCGGGTGCGCATCAGGTTGTGGAGGATGCAGCAAGCTTCCACGATGGTTCTGACAGTTTCATGGTGATGTTGCATGGTGGTGAGCAGAATCTGGAACCTGTTGGCCAGGATGCCGAAGGCGTTCTCTACTACGCGTCTCGCCCTGGACAGCCGATAGTTGAAGATGCGCTCTTCATGGGTGAGGTTTCTGGTGCTGTACGGCTTCATGAGGTAGGTCCGCAGTGAGAAGGCGTCATCACCGATGATGAAGTAAGGCACATCCTGATTGTCATTGGGTAGGGGGTCTGGCTGAGGAAAAGCAAGAATCCTGTTCTGGTCCAGCCCACGATGGAGATCACTTTCGTTGTAGATCTGAGCGTCTGAGGATGAGCCATTGCCTGAGACGTCAATGTAGGTGAACTTGTAGTCAGCATCCACCATGGCAAACAGGATCACGCTGTAAAAGCCTTTGTAGTTGTAGAACTCTGAGCCAGAGTTAGGAGGAGCTTTACAGGCCACGTGCTTGCCATCAATGGCACCAACTGTGTGGGGAAAGTTCCACCTCTGGTACCATTGGTCAGCCAGGTCTCTCCATCCTTGTTCAGTTGTTGGGCACACCAATAATTCATCTGTGTACTCCTCAATGATGACCTTTACCACTTCTCTGACTACCAAACTGATGGTGTTGTGGGGAACCCTCCAGGCGTATTGCATGTTTCTGTAGGTGTTACCAGAGGCCAGGTGCCGTAGGGTGATTGCCACTTTGAGACCAGGTTCCAGGCTTGCTCGGTAATTGGTGTCTTGCTTGGTCAATCTGGGGGTCAGCCTCTGTACAACTTCATCAAACATGGCTGGTGGCATCCTCATGAAGTGCTGGAAGGCTTGTGGATCCTCATTCCTCAGCTCCACCATCAGCTTGTCATACAGTCCATGTTCAGGCCTTCTCAGTATCCACTGTCTGACCCACACTCTTATTTCTTCTCTCTCTTCTCCTTCTGTCAGTAGCTTGTTGCAATCTGAGGAGGTTCTGATTCTGCTGCTGGACTAGCGCACCAATCATAGCAAGTCTCTCAGCATCCATGGTAGTACAACTTTGAACAAATTCGATCAACGGCAGCTCGATTCCAAAATGGACTCCTGGTTCATTTCTCCCCGTATTTGTAGCCAAATTCTGGTCCCGCTCCGACACCTCCATACCAACGCCAAACCAAAGTTAATCACTGCAATGGATCGCTGCTTCAACGCCCGACACCGTTCCAGCAATCCCGTGTCCGCTCGTAAAACGCTTACAACCGGTCCACCAAAGTTTAATCACCACTCGGGCAAAGCTGGCGAAGCAGCGGTGGTCCAGCGTTCAAGATTTCTGTGTTGACCTAGCGGACCCAAGCGTCCACGAACTTGCGTCTAGCAGTGCCAAACTTTGACTGGGCGTTGTTGGAGCGGTGGTGAACTTTGCCGGAGCGGAACATTGCCCGCTCCTCACCGCTCGCAATATTTTGTGCAACTCAAAACTTTCGGAACGGTAGGAGGGACCATCAGCGGTCGCCGAGCGTATACAGCGTTGCTTTAACGGGGGCCAACCATTCACAGGAAGACGGGCAAGGCCAAAGGGCGGCGAAAATACTCCTGGAGTGAGGTAACGGTAACGAGCGGTGATGAATTTTTTTCAACGCTCCAGGAACGCTCCAGCAAAGTTCGTGTGGTGTGACCGGCCCCTTACAGAAGCGTCGGCCGCGTCTCGAGCATTAGTTTTGGTTATTTGGACTGCCTTTTTCAAGTCGTTTACAAATGAATTTTTCAAGATGGCTGAACCAAAACCTAGTACTTCGAAATCAACACTCTCTACTCGCTTTACAGCAGAAATAGCGCGTGTTGTGATCGAAAACTGCATGAGAGACAGCGACACTGAACTCGGCGATGAAAGCAGTGTTGAACTCGCGGAGGAGTCCATCTCTGCACCTGTCAAGCTCAGAGTGTGACACAGAAGTGCCACACCCACCTCCAAAAAAGTTGCGAAGCAATCCTCCACCCTCTACCAAAGGAAAGGAAAGAGGAAAACGTACCAGAAGTTCTCCAAGTCCATCTGCATCTCCAAGTCCATCAGCTACGTGGCGGTCAAGAGGTCAGTCACAGCAACACGGTGATGAGTGGGAAGAAGTGACTGAGGGGGCTACGAAGAATTCCTTTCAATTCCAGCCTACTCGTGAGCCTGGTGTCTCCCAAGATCTCGACCTCAACGCTTCATCTTCTCCCCTTGACTGTTTTTCCAAGCTCTTCGATGTTGAAGTATGGGACTTTCTCATCGCTTCAATCAACAATTATGCTAGGAAAAAAATAAGTGAGTCCAGCCACAGAAAATGGGTGAATATCACCTCACATGAACTGGACAAGTTTCTGGCTGTGCTCATCTCCATTGGGATTGACAGGCGCCCAGGGATTGCTGACCACTGGTCTCTCTCACCTGAACTGTACACTCCCTGGTTTCATGCTATGTTCTTCAGAGATAGGTTCCAGGAAATTTATCATACCATGCTGAACGCAGGAGATGAAGATGCCGAAGGGAAAGACAAGATCTGCTGACAAAGTTCCGTGCTGCTTTCCATCCTTTCAAAAGGGAACTTGCCATTGATGAGATGGTGGTGGGCTTCAAAGACAGGTGGAAGTTCAAACAGTACAATGCCTCAAAACCAAGTAAATACCACATCAAGACCTTCGGCCTCATTCTGAACACAGAGATATACTATCTCTGAAAGGTTGATCATGTGACTTCGGCTCCACATTCCACCGAGAACCACAGTATTTGCATACGATGGACAAAATATCATAGTGACATTCCAATTTAATACAAATTATTTATCATAACGAATAGTTACAAACAGAATGTCCCCATAATAATTTTTCCCCAGATTTTACAGAAATTATTTCGGAACTACTTTGAGCACGGACGTTGTTTACTTCTGAACTTGAGATGCATAAGTGGGTGCATCCAAGATGGCTGAGGATGTTGATCAGAGTTTGCTTTGTCACAGCTTAAATGTCTCAAAGAAGATTCGTGTTGGAGCGCAAGTGTGGGCAAGAGAGGGTTTGTCGGAAAAAATCAGATCTCTCACCACCAGTGAAATTCTGAGGGAAATACTGGAAAGAACTAACTTTATTTGCCATGATTGCCTGATCAAGGTAAACATTGCCTTTGAAACGGTGATAAAACTGCGGAAATGCTCCAGTGCTCATGCGAGATCGCCAGTGAAATCGGTGGCGAAGAAATTTAAACCTTCTTCACCGGAGAAATCTAGAATCCCACTGAGGATCTTGCATCCATCTCAGCAACTCATCGCAACATGAGAAGTCTAAACGTGTGCAAAGAGTGTTGCTGCCACCTCCCATGCCATCTTCTCCAGAGAAATCTAGGCTACCGATACGGGTATCACAGCAACTCGCCTCGCAACCTCCCGTGCAAGTGCAGAATTTCTCCTGGATTTAAGACAGATACATCCAGCAAGTGCAAGAGAAATGCACTGCTTTGACTTTCCTGGACAATCCGTCTTGCCTTCGTGCACCAGGAAGCTTAGATTGTCTGAGGAGGAAAGACTTTCTCCTCGGTTGCTTCGAAGAATTGAAACAAAGGTAATTCAGAATATTGTCAGTCTTATAATACTACAGTGCAATGTTTAATCTCATTCAAATATTTTGGATTTATTTGTTGAGTGGCAGGCCGTGTGTACGTGCAGGCGTATTTGTGAATGTGTTTGCTAAGTGCCTGTCACGTGTGTATCCTACAGAGGAACAGCCGCTCCTCCTCGAGGGCTGGAAGAAAACCCTGCCGAAGGTGGACCACCACTGGATCTAAAAGGCCCTATTTAAAAAGGGGCCAGACAGCAAGGCCCAATTTGATGATACCAAGTACAACAGGCTGTGGTACGACCCTCCACAAGTATCCAGGACTTCCTAGAGGCAGCCCAAGGCCAACCTCTACTTCGCTAGCAAGCTCCTCATGTGGATGCTTAGGCGCCTGTGGAAGGTATTCCTTTTCTGCCCCGCATGCCAGATAGAGCTGATGGCGGCAGGCCTCTACCAGAAACCCTGGCGCATCATGACCACCCAGGGGTACTACAACATGGCTTCCGAGTACTTGGAGTGCCGGAGCTGCAACCGGAAGCTCATCTCCTGGAGCCAGGACATCCCGAAGCAGCTGAACGTCGGCCTCCGCTTGGATTTCCAGTCATCCTCACCCGCAAGTACGGCTTCGACATCAGCGTCGTCTTGCATTTGCGACAGAGGGGACTGGGCAACGGGCCTGTGCAACTCCAGCGGCGGCTGACGGAAAGCCATATGCAGGCATGGCTGACCAGGGTCATCCGCTACACTGAGGATGTCCAAGCCTTCCGTTCTGGTGGCCTCTGTCTGCAGGTACCAGATCCTGACGACGTCCCTCCGAAGCCACACCTACCGACGTACAAGTGGCTGCAGTCGGTCTATCTGCAGGATCGTCAGGAAGCTTGCTGGCCACGCTGCCAGGACGGCCGCCTGGCAGACCAGTGTGGGCAACGAATACGGGCAAGTCCTGAACAGCGTCACCACATCACACGAGGGCGCCGGCCTGGAGCGCCTCATTGCTGGCCTGGTGCAGCGCTACTCCGACGCCGGTGTGTAGCCTCCCAAGGTGCTCTACGTGGACAGGGACTGCTGCAGCAACGGCGCCGTGCGACGGGCCTTCCAGGAAACCTGGCCCCACCTGCTCTTTCGCCTGGACATCTGGCAATTCATGCGCTGCCTCGCAGCGGGTGTGACCACTGACGCACACCCGCTCTACAAGCACTTCATGGCCTGCCTGTCTCGTGCCATCTATGGCTTCGACCAGCAGGACTTGAAGGACTTGTACGAGGCCAAGGAGGAGGAGCTGAAGTCCCAGGGTGTCAGGGAGCCCAGTCGCTTGCTGGTGGAGAGCATCAACCCCCATGAGCTCACTCGCCACTGCCGTCGAGCCACGGGCGGCGTGGACGAGATGAGAGCCAACTTGGAGTGGGTGATAAGTGTGTATTCACAGCCCCAGGCGGTCAACACCTTGGGTGTTCGCCTGCTGGATGTAGAAAGGATGCATAGGATCTGGAGAGAGAAGGCCAAACATCTGGCCTGCATTCATGACCCTCCTGGTCTTCCCCTTTACATCCAGACGGGCACGCAGGTAAAGGGCGGAAAGCTCAAGACATACAGGTGCGCCAGGGGTTCCACGTCGCTGGAATCCTTCCATCTGCACCTCAACCGGTTCATACCTGGTGAGTTGTCCGCCTGTTGTGTCAGGAACTGCCACCTATTTTTTCTTTTCAGGGGAGAGTGCAAGCGACTGCCACTTTGCAGCCTACTTGCTGGAAGGGGTGTCGCGCTGGAACCAGGACCGCACTGCTGCCATTCACCAGCACGGCCAGCCCAAGACGTACTGCTTGAGGATGCAGTTTTTCGCCAACGAGGGATTGAGTTCCATAGGCAAAGAACTGGCCTTCCCTCAACTTCAACGGCCCCTACGGTATACCGGTACGCAGTAATAACAGACTTTTCGCTGAAAGAGAGGAAGGACAACGCAGAACCGGTTTTTGTCCCTTCTCTTGCGAAGTTTGTGCAAAAGTCATTTCTCTTGTCTTCTCTCTTGACAGGAGAGCTAATCGGCATGGAGTACCTCTCCGCCCCAACCGCGTCCCGACTGGACATGTCCAACGTGGATGTAGAAGTTGATGTCACCAGCGAGGACGAAGGCGTCAAGGAGGACGAGGAAGAGGAGCCTATTGTCGATGACTCCATTACTTTAGAGTCCCTCCGTCTTCCAAGACGCAACCGAGGGAGCGCTGACAGAGGTCCATCTTCCCCGGCTGCCCTTAAGTCTTCCTAAGCCTCCTGCGGTGCCAACTGAGCTGCCTCCGGTGGTGCCCACCAGCCCGCCCGTCCAATCCACTCCACCTGCCACAAGCACACCTTCCGGTGATGAAACTGATGAAGATACCAAGATCGACGAAGGGATTTCATAGGTATTTCCTCCTCATGTCTCCATCTAGTCATCATTGCATTTTCATCTCGCAAGAATACTACTTGCACTCGCCCTAATCCTCGCCTGCATGCTTGCAAATCTTCATTTTAGCAAACTTTGCTCCTCTATCCATTTTTGAGATAATATCTTCCGTCGTCGTTCTTGCTGCTGCTCTTCTAGTGTTTGTTCACCATTATTATCATAATTTTCAACAAGCGGTCTGCCAAGCTGCCATCCCTGGATATTGTCAGGTGCAGGAGCTTGCCGAGGCCATTGTGACCTTGAAAGACGACATGTATCTGACCCCGCCGTAGTGAACAAGCTCACACGCTTGTAGACCAGGCATGGACAAACCCAACAGACCAGGCATGGACAAACCCAACAGACCAGGCATGGACAAACCCAACAGACCAGGCATGGACAAACCCAACAGACCAGGCATGGACAAACCCAACAGACCAGGCATGGACAAACCCAACAGACCAGGCATGGACAAACCCAACAGACCAGGCATGGACAAACCCAACAGACCAGGCATGGACAAACCCAACAGACCAGGCATGGACAAACCCAACAGACCAGGCATGGACAAACCCAACAGACCAGGCATGGACAAACCCAACAGACCAGGCATGGACAAACCCAACAGACCAGGCATGGACAAACCCAACAGACCAGGCATGGACAAACCCAACAGACCAGGCATGGACAAACCCAACAGACCAGGCATGGACAAACCCAACAGACCAGGCATGGACAAACCCAACAGACCAGGCATGGACAAACCCAACAGACCAGGCATGGACAAACCCAACAGGCCAGGCATGGACAAACCCAACAGACCAGGCATGGACAAACCCAACAGACCAGGCATGGACACACCCAACAGAACGAACGAGGGAACCCGCATGCCTCGCCGGGGTTAGAGATCTCAGAAAGGCGAGGAGGAAGCCAAGAAACATGGCAGGACGGATCACTTCACATGATGTCTGGTGCCGAGTGGACAAAAAAGGCATCAACTTGTACAACATGCAATACGATTTCTCCTTCCGAAGCACATGTGCAGGAGCCTGCTTTTCCGAGAACAATTTTCCCTTCAACTGAGTCATCAATGCCGAGTCTGCAACTCACGCTTCCTGCACCGAGAAAACTTCTTCCTCCAGAAATGTTTCCTTTTCCGAAAGAACTTTCTCCGCTTCAAGAAGCTCTCCCTCCTAATAAGAAAGGGTTCACTCTAAGAACTCCTTCCTCTCTCGAACATTTTCCTCTCCAAAGAAGTCTTACTCTCCAAGAAAAATATCCTTACCAGGAAAAACAGTATCCTGAACAAACGTTGCCCCTCAAAGAAAAGAAATCACTGGGAGAAGACCTCCGTATCCTAGATGCTTTAGCTCTACAGGAAAATGTTGTCCATGATGATTCTCCACTCCAGGAGGACCCTGTCATTACTCTTGCAGGAACTCCATCTCTTGAAGAAAACTTCCCTCTATTGGACAGTCCTCCTCTCCCTCCCGAACACAACTTCCCTCTTCAAGATAATCCATCTCTCCAGCAAAACTCTCTCCTACAAGAGTTTCTCTCTGCTTATCAAACTCTTCTTGAAGAAAAAGTTGATCTTTGGGAAGATTACGCTCTCCAAGAAAATCCTACCAGTCAAGATCACCCTTTCAAAGCCGCTTCTCCTTTTAACCAAAACCTTCCTTTGGATGGAAATCTTTCTCTTCAAGAAATTCTTCGCCTGCAAGATGACCTGTCTTTCCAAGAAGATTCGAATCTTCCAGAAAACTCCGTCGTTCCAGACGTTCTGCCTGTGAAGGAAAGTCCTCCTGTCCCAGAGAGTTCTCCCTTTCAAGAAATCCTTCCTCTGCAGGAAAATTACCACTCTCTAGAGGATTCTACCACTAAAGGAAACCTTCCTCATTCAGAAAATTTTGCACTCCAAGAAAAATCCCCTGACCTTGAAGATTCTCCTCTTCAAGGAAATATTGCACTCCAGGGAAACCTTCCACTCCAGGAAAACCTTCCACTCCAGGAAAACCTTCCACTCCAGGAAAACCTTCCACTCCAAGAAAACCTTCCGCTCCAGGAAAACCTTCCACTCCAGGAAAACCTTCCACTCCAGGAAAACCTTCCACTCCAGGAAAACCTTCCACTGCAAGAAAACCTTCAATTGCAAGAAAACCTTCCGCTCCAGGAAAACCTTCCTCTGCAAGAAAACCTTCAATTGCAAGAAAACCTTCCGCTCCAAGAAAACCTTCCGCTCCAGGAAAACCTTCCACTCCAGGAAAACCTTCCACTCCTGGAAAACCTTCCTCTGCAAGAAAACCTTCCACTCCAGGAAAACCTTCCACCCCAGGAAAACTTTCTGCTCCAGGAAAACTTTCCACTGCAAGAAAACCTTCCACTCCAGGAAAACCTTCCACTCCAGGAAAACCTTCCACTCCAGGAAAACCTTCCACTCCAGGAAAACCTTCCACTGCAAGAAAACCTTCCACTGCAAGAAAACCTTCCACTCCAGGAAAACTTTCCACTCCAAGAAAACCTTCCACTCCAGGAAAACCTTTCACTGCAAGAAAACCTTCCTCTCCAGGAAAACCTTCCACTGCAAGAAAACCTTCTATCTCAGGAAAACCTTCCATCCCAGGAAACATGGCAGGACGGATCACTTCACCTGATGGCTGGTGCCAAGTGGACAAAAAAGGCATCAACTTGTACAACATGCAATACTATTTCTCCTTCCGAAGCACATGTGCAGGAGCCTGCTTTTCCGAGAACAATTTTCCCTTCAACTGAGTCATCAATGCCGAGTCTGCAACTCACGCTTCCTGCACCGAGAAAACTTCTTCCTCCAGAAATGTTTCCTTTTCCGAAAGAACTTTCTCCGCTTCAAGAAGCTCTCCCTCCTAATAAGAAAGGGTTCACTCTAAGAACTCCTTCCTCTCTCGAACATTTTCCTCTCCAAAGAAGTCTTACTCTCCAAGAAAAATATCCTTACCAGGAAAAACAGTATCCTGAACAAACGTTGCCCCTCAAAGAAAAGAAATCACTGGGAGAAGACCTCCGTATCCTAGATGCTTTAGCTCTACAGGAAAATGTTGTCTATGATGATTCTCCACTCCAGGAGGACCCTGTCATTACTCTTGCAGGAACTCCATCTCTTGAAGAAAACTTCCCTCTATTGGACAGTCCTCCTCTCCCTCCAGGACAGAACCTCCCTCTTCAAGATAATCCATCTCTCCAGCAAAACTCTTTCCTACAAGAATTTTTCTCTGCTTATCAAACTCTTCTTGAAGAAAAAGTTGATCTTTGGGAAGATTACGCTCTCCAAGAAAATCCTACCAGTCAAGATCACCCTTTCAAAACCGCTTCTCCTTTTAACCAAAACCTTCCTTTGGATGGAAATCTTTCTCTTCAAGAAATTCTTCGCCTGCAAGATGACCTGTCTTTCCAAGGAGATTTGAATCTTCCAAAAATCTCCCTCGTTCCAGACGTTCTGCCTGTGGAGGAAAGTCCTCCTGTCCCAGAGAGTTCTCCCTTTCAAGAAATCCTTCCTCTGCAGGAAAATTATTATTCTCTAGAGGATTCTAACACTAAAGGAAACCTTCGTCATTCAGAAAATCTAGCACTCCAAGAAAACCCCCCTGACCTTGAAGAATCTCCTCTTCAAGGAAATATTACACTCCAGGGAAACCTTCCACTCAAAGAAAACCTCCTACTCCAAGAAAACCTTCCACTCCTGGAAAACCTTCCACTCCAGGAAAACCTTCCACTCCAGGAAAACTTTCCACTCCAAGAAAACCTTCCACTGCAAGAAAACCTTCCACTCCAGGAAAACCTTCCACTCCGGGAAAACCTTCCACTTAAAGAAAACCTCCTACTCCAAGAAAACCTTCCACTCCAGGAAAACCATCCACTCCAGGAAAACCTTCCACTCCAGAAAAACCTTCCACTCCAGGAAAACCTTCCACTCGAAGAAAACCTTCCACTTAAAGAAAACCTCCTACTCCAAGAAAACCTTCCACTCCTGGAAAACCATCCACTTCAAGAAAACCTTCCACTCCAGGAAAACCTTCCACTCCGGGAAAACCTTCCACTGCAAGAAAACCTTCCACTCCAGGAAAACCTTCCACTGCAAGAAAACCTTCCACTCCAGGAAAACCTTCCACTGCAAGAACACCTACTCCAGGAAAACCTTCCACTGCAAGAAAACCTTCCACTGCAAGAAAACCTTCTACTCCAGGAAAACCTTCCACTGCAAGAAAACCTTCCACTACGAGAAAATCTTCTGCTCCTAGGAAACTTTCCGCTCGAAGAAAATCCCCTCAGCCCAGAAGATTCTTATCTTCAAGAAAACCTTCCACTCCGAGAAAACCTTCCACCCCAAGAAAACCTTCCACCCCAAGAAAACGCTCCACTCCAGGAAAACCTTCCACCCCAAGAAAACCTTCCGCTCGGGGAAAATCCCCTCAGCCAAGAAGATTCTTATCTTCAAGAAAACCTTCCATTTCAAAGAAACATTTCTTTCGTGGAAAATGAGCTTCTTCAAGAAGACTTCCCTCTGGAAGCAATCATTCCACACGACATACAAGTCCCTCTCCCTGCAGATGTCCGGCTCCAAGAATCACTTTCTGGTCTTGAAAACTTCCCGGTCTACGAAGACCTTTCCCCCCAAGATAACATCCTTCCAAGAGAATATCTGCCTTTCCGAGAACAAGCCGCTTTGGAAGAAAACTCTCCTTTCCCGGAACACCTTCTTCCCCAGGAAAATCTCTTTGTGAGTGAAGATTTTCCATCCCAGGAGAACGCAGCACTGGGAGAGACCTTGCTTCCCGAAGGAGACCTCCCTGTTCCGAAAGACGTCCCCTTCCCAGAAGTTCTGTCCATTGCAGACACATTTCTGTTTCCAGATTACGTTCCTCTCCATGAAACAGTGTCTGCACCAGAGCATCTTGCTTTGCCAGAAACATCCCCCCCAGCAAACAGTCCGTCACTCCAAGATTTCCTTCGTCCCGGAAACGTCCCCCGCTTAGAACCCCATCCTCCGCAGGATGCAGTCTCTCATGATGAAGATTCCCCTTTCATAGAATATCTTTCTTTGGAAGAGAATCACGCTACTTAAACAGTTCTTCCTTACAAAAAATAAAAACTCTCTCTCCAGGACAGAACCCCCCTCTTTGAGAGAACCCTTCTCTCCAGAAAAATCTCCGAATGCAGCAAGCCTTTACACTGGGATTTTCTTCTCTTGACCAAAGACGAACTTGGTCATATCTTTTGCAGGAAATCTTTTCGTGAGATCATACAAAACAAAAAGGCATTTCCCCAAATTACTTTGTCAGGTGCAGCCGTCTTTTCATCAAAGGCAAACCAATGAAAATACAGCCTCCTTACTTGAAAGGAATTCTTTACAACATTTCCTTCACAACAACCACGAACACGTTTTTCTTTGTGTTGAATTCAAACTATCGCTCCACCTGAATAAAATTGTTTCTCCTTCAGAGGCAATGCAGCGCCCCACAGGATAGAGAGAAAAGCAGACGAAGAAAGAGTCGCGACCGGTGCAACAGAGGCTCTGAAGGTCGCGTGACGCAATCATCACGTGACTCCGTCTGTCTCGAAGATGCTCTCCTGACGCTGAACAAGTCTCGTTGTACAGGGGTTGCGTTCCTGCCTCACACAATAAACCATAGCAAAGTCTCTGGGAAGTTGTCCATTGGTTTCTTGTGGAAGGTTGCGAGTTCAAATGACGCATTGCTCTCCTGCCTGTGTAAACACTGCGCCAGTTCTGTTCGTATCGCTCCAGCCATTGTGTTGCTTGATGTGTATCTGCATCTTAAAATCACAGTCTCTCTCTCTCTCTCTCTCTCTCTCTCTCTCTCTCTCTCTCTCTCTCTCTCTCTCACACACACACACACACACACACAGTGTGTATGTGTTTGCGTTGTGTACAAGTACACGCTCAAGAATTCACTGCGGTCCTGCAACATTCCTGTCATCCGGTGGGAAGCCTTAATTTGACTGCTGACCGCAGCATTCGGAGAAAGCTCACCCTCAAAGGCATCATTCAAAGTCTTCGGAGTGGAGCTCCTGGTCAGCTTCGCTAAGAAAAGCCAGGCCAAAGAAGACTGTGCCCAATCCTGCTGCTGCTGCCCTAGCCTGCCCTGTGTGTGGACACCACTGCGCATCAGAGTTTGGTCGCCCGTCCCACATGCGACGACACTGGTATCACCTTTGCTCCGCGAAGGACTTCGATAATGATGATGATGATGATGATGATGTGTGTGTGTGTGTGTGTGTGTGTGTGTGTGTGTACTTGTGTGTGTGTGTGTTTGTGTGTGTGTGTGTATGTGCGTGTGTGTGTATTTGTGTGTGTGTGTGTTTGTGTGTGTGTGTGTGTGCGTGTGTGTGCGTGTTTGTGTGTGTGTGTGTGTGTGTATGTGCGTGTGTGTGTGTGTGCGCGTGTTTGCGTGTGTGTGTGTTTGTGTGTGCGTGTTTGCGTGCGTGTGTGTGTGTGTATGTGTGTGTGTGTGCGTGCGTGTTGCGTGTGTGTGTATTTGTTGGTGCATGTGTGTGCATGCATGCGTTATTCACGCGCGCGCGCGCGCGCGTGTGTGTCTGTCCGTCCGTCCGGCAGTCCGCCTCCCCTCTCCTCTCTCTCTATCTCTCTCTCTCTCTCTCTCTCTCTCTCTCTCTCTCTTCCTCTCTCTCTCTCCCTCCCTCCCTCCCTCTCTCCGTCAACGTACGCCAACGCCCAGACAAGTGTTACACAGGTGTGGGAGGCAGGGTGTAGGAGGCAGGGTGTGGGAGGCAGGGTGTGGGACGCAGGGTGTGGGAGGCAGGGTGTGGGAGGCAGGGTGTGGGAGGCAGAGTGTGGGAGGCAGAGGCAGGGTGTGGGAGGCAGGGTGTGGGAGGCAGGGTGTGGGAGGCAGGGTGTGGGAGGCAGGGTGTGGGAGGGAGGCAGGGTGTGGGAGGCAGGATGTGGGAGGCAGAGGCAGGGTGTGGGAGGCAGGGTGTGGGAGGCAGGGTGTGGGAGGCAGGGTGTGGGAGGCAGGGTGTGGGAGGCAGGGTGTGGGAGGCAGAGGCAGGTGTGGGAGGCAGGGTGTGGGAGGCAGGGTGTGGGAGGCAGGGGAAACCGCGCAGAGCGGGAAGCAGGCAATGGAGAATAGGAACGATGACAAACTTACTCGTTCTGCAGGGAGGTTTATTGAGGACTCGAGCAGCAAAGGTGGACAAAAATATAGAGAGCTCTCGTACCTCACTGATCAGAAGGAAAACTCTATCGGGCCGCTCCCGGGGGGGCGAGTGTCAAGGAAGAGCGCTGTGGTCTTTGAGGGAGGCCGAGGTAGAGAAAGAGTGTCCGAGGGCGAACGCTCCTCGCATAAATAGGCAGAGTCTGTGACACAGGAGGGCGCCGCGTCACCAAAACGGTAAGGTGGTCGGGGCCAGAGTTGCTGAGTAAGCAGGAGCGATGCAGTCAATCGAGGGCGATCGAACTGCTTGAGGGTCCGGACGTGCAGCATCAGCGGTCTCGGGTGACGTAATGGCGATCGAGGTCATAGGTAGGTGCAGGAGTCGGCACTCAACAGACAGACAGAGGTCGCGTTGATGATGGGGCAGGGGTGGACGAGGGGAGGGGTGTGTGTGTGTTTCTGGGGTTTCCAGAAACAATCCCCCCCTCCCGAAACAGCAAAGAAAAAAAATTCGGTGTGTGTGTGTGTGTGTGTGTGTTTCTGATCCCAAACTGGCAATGATCGTCATCAGAATGCACCAGATTGCACCATTTTGCATCCTGGTTTTCAAAATTGTCCGGGGGAGCATGCCCCCGGACCCCCCTTGCAGACTAGGCGCTTCGCGCCGTCGATTCAGCGCTTCGCGCCTTCACAGCCTTAACCACCCCCCACCCCCTCCTAAAAAAGTTTGGACCCCCCCCCCCCCAAACAAAAAAAGGAAGAAAAAAGAAAAAAGAACTGATCCGCCCCTGTGGGGGAGCACCTGTGCCAAGGCCGCACTGGCCAGGGACAGTCTCTGTGTATTTTGGGAAATCTGCTTGGCCTGCATTATCTCCGGGAGGAGGGAAGATAGCAGCATCTATCTCTACGTAGGCGGACTGAATGAACTCACAATACAAGCACACGCGCGAGCACACACACGCAAACCTTCACTCTAGTCCACCCAGTCACACCGCCTACATGCGAGCGCGTATATTCACGCCATCCTGCATGAGTGCGAACATGTGTACGCCAACATCCCCACGCAAATTAAGGTACTCATTAAATTGCACTTACATGCCCAAATGGGTGTACACAGAGATAAACACATTTACACATGCACACGCGCACACACAAACACACACAAACACACACGCACACACACACGCGCACACACACGCGCACGCACACACACGCACACACACACACACAAACACACTTTTTCTTTCTTTTTCTTTATTGTACGTGTATTACAATTTTGATCTATTTTGTTATTTTGATATTGTTTCATTAACTTTAAAGAAATAACTAACACACACACAACCACAGAAACACACACACACACACACACACACACACACACACACACACATACGCACACACACACACACACACACACACACACACGCACACACACACACGCGCGCGCGCGCGCACACACGCACGCACTCACATTCGCGCGCGCGCGCGCACACACACAAGAGCTGTCTGCCAACTTTCAGGGTGGTGTTTTCGTATCATGCATAGTCATGAGCTAGCACCTCGACACGAACTTATGCGGGTAGCGAGTGAGCGAGTCCCTCATATCCTGCCAGTGGCGCGTTCAAGACAGACGCCACGGCGCGGTACGTGAGCACAAATCAGTCGCTCAGACCCGCGAGTAGCAAGTGTGCGAGAGTGGTGTGATCGTTTTCGGCGCACCCTGACCCACAAAATTTGAATCTCGCAACTTCACGTCTCTATCGTGAACGCCTCAGCGAGAGCTGCACATTTCAACGCCTCTCCCTGCGTTCCGTTGACTCTGCTTCATCTCTGCTACGCTGTAGCAGGGTCAGGAGTTTCGATTGGTCGGTTTCTTTAATTATTTTTAAAGCACGTTACCATTAAAAGTAGAGGGTTTTGGAGGCCCCCTTTGAATACACGAATCCCCAATATTATTTCACACTCAAATTTATCACTCTTGAACGAAGAAACGACTTAATAAAAGCATTAGGGTCGAAAATCCATTAATAACAAAAGGGAGGTAACCATCACCAGTCATAGAGGAAGGTCAAGAAAATCCAAACATGTGTGTCGTCTGCTAAATTGTTACTCTCATGGGTATAAATGCCGACGTTTACTACAAATATCAAACCAAGACATACAATCCACTCTGCCACGGTGATGAGAGCACGAAAACATTTATTTCTTCGAAATTTGACAGCAATCGGCACGTATTCCACTTCCATGTTATGTAAACTCCATGGTTCGAAGCATGTTTACCGTGGAGTGACTTCCAATTAGTTGTGTTTAGTATGAGCCAATCAAATGCGGCTACGAGTTCTGTAGTTTCATCGTTGCTAGGCACAGCAAACGCTCTAGCTGCTGCGCGACCTTTGACAGGAAGTTGACCTCTGCCACTGGGTGAAACGTCACCAAAGATTGTGTATGAATGATTTTCCACCCTAATACTTTTATTATGTCGTTTCTTCGATCAATAGTGATAAATTTGAGTGTCAAATAATATTCGAGATTCGTGTATTCAAAGGGGGCCTCCAAAACCCTCTACTTTTAATGGTAACGTGCTTTAAAAATAATTAAAGAAACCGACCAATCGAAACTCCTGACCCTGCTACAGCGTAGCAGAGATGAAGCAGAGTCAACGGAACGCAGGGCTAGTCTCGCCTCCAACCCATTCCGCGCCAAAATCGCAGCAGGTAAGTTTATGAAGAAATCTCGCTCGTAAGACACAACTTGAACGACCGGTTTTGTTCCAGCTACGATAAGACTGCTGAAAAGAGCGAGTGAGCCAGACAACACTTTGAAGCAGTAGTGATACCCGATAAAATCCTTCTTACATGACCTGACACACACGACCTACTTCCTTGGTTTCTGTGCAGCTACATTCGCCTGCAGCTGCTAACTGCGATTTAGAGCTGTGCAAACTATTCTCATGAGGTCGAAGTAACCTTGGAGTTTGATCGCTCTTTTCGACGATCTCTCTCTCTCTCTCTCTCTCTCTCTCTCTCTCTCTCTCTCTCTCTCTCTCTCTCTCTCTCTCTCTCTCTCTCTCTCTCTCTCTCTCTCTCTCTCTCCCTCCCTTACTCCCTCACTCCCTCTCCCCCCCCCCCCCCCCTCTTACTCTCTTACTCTCATTCTCTCTTCCCTTCCTCCCCTTCCCCCAGCTCCCCCCCCCTCTCTCTCTCTCTCTCTCTCTCTCTCTCTCTCTCTCTCTCTCTCACACACACACACACACACACACGCTGTCTTTCATTCCTCTCCTTCCTCCACTCCCCTCCTCTCTCCCTCTCACTCGCTCGCTCACCACCCCTTCGACCCCTCCTCTCACCACTCCACTCCTTTAAGAGCGTGTGATTGTGCATGCGCAAACGACTTCTTTGCGTTCTGTTCGTGAGTTTATGTGCCTGTGTCTCCCCTCCCCCCTGTCTCGTAGTCGCAGCCCGTCTCTGTGTCTAGCTATTCATCTATCTGCCTGTGCGTGCGCGTGTGTCAGTGTATGTGTGTTTGTGTACGCCTGTCTCTGTGTAGGCCTATACGTGTGTTTGTATACGTTGTGTGAGTGCATGTGTGTGTGCGCGCGTGCATGTGTGTGAGTGTATATCTGCATGTGTGTGTGTGTGTGTGTGTGTGTGTGTGTGTGTGTGTGTGTGTGTGTGTGTTTGTTTGATTGTTTGTGTGTGTGTGTCCTTTTGTCTGTCTGTGTGTCAGTCGGTGTGTCTGCCTATGTGTCTGTGTCTCTATCTGTGTGTCTCTGTGTGTGCCTATCTCTCTCTCTGTGTGTGTGTGTGTGTGTGTGACCGTGTGCCTCTATCTTTCTCTCTGTCTTACTGTGTATGTCTCTGTTTTTCTGTCTGTGTGTCTGTCTGAGTGTCTGTCTGTGTGTCTGTCTGTCTCTCTCTCTCTCTCTCTGTTTATCCGTCTGTCTGTGTGTCTGTCTGTGTGTCTGTGTGTCTGTCTGTGTGTCTGTCTGTGTATCTGTGTGTATGTCTGTCAGTTTGTGTGTCTTTGTGTATGTGTCGGTGTGTGTGTGTGTCACTCTGTCTGTGATTCTGTGTGTGTGTTTGTCTTGAAAAAAGGAAGCCGGTGTTGGACTCGTAGGCGAGACAAAAGAAGTAAGGAGACTCTTGTCCAACCAGAAATTTATTGCAAAGCTTTCGGGGCCAAGTAGGCTCCTTCGTCAGTGCAGTGAAAGGCTATGTGCGATCGTGTATGGGGTCACTCACTCCCTGTGGCCTTGCTCTGACATACCTTTCTCGTGCATAGCACCGCCTAGCACGTGCCCATTCTGAACACAGAGATACTATCTCTGACACAGGTTGGTCACGTGACTTCGAATCCACATTCCAATGATTCTACCAATCAAAATTCAACATGATCAGAAGACCATTGAGAGTAAAAAGAGGCGATTCTATTTCACTTCCACCTGTTAAACCACCCATTTGTAGCTTTGAATTCGGAGCGTGCTTGGATAGAGTCGAACCACCGCTTTAAGCCATCTTCTGTCTCTTTATCCTTCCCGCAGCGCCGACGCTTCCTTTGGCCTTGACTGGAGCCCTCTGCGATACCAGCCCTAAGTTCATCTTCTTTTTTCAGTGTCTGGCACAGAAATGATGCCGACACACCCAAAATGTCAGCACCCTCCCTCAAACTTTTAGAATTTAGCTCTCGGTAGCGATCAAGCAAGTCCACTTTGTCTTTGGGTGTCATTTCTGTTCTTTTTCTTTTGTTTGGAGCTGAAGTTAAAGCCATTTTCTGATTCACTGCTTATCCAGCGAGACTAGACAGTGTTGAATTGACATCTGACGGTTTGCTGACAAGGTACGTGTAATCACTGTTCACACAAACGCTGAAGCGTCTTTAGTTGTCATCTAACGGTTTGCTGACAAGAATTCACAACCAGAGATCGACTCTGACCCTCCGAACTCGCTCAATGAAGTATAAATATTGCTGTTGTATTCAAAGTCCTTATAATTAGTAGAGTTCACAATATTACACTCTTGTGATTCGAATTTTACCGCATACAAGTTTTACATTCATGGGAAATCGATGTTTAGAAAATGAACTGACGGAAAAATGGCTGCCAGTATGGAGTGTATCACAACAAGCGGAGGAATACACTCACGATGTGATATGGCATTCAGCGTGGCTGTTCAGAACGGTGGTATGCATGTTATGGAAGAATTTAGGCTATCACGTGACCAACCTGTTGCTGAGACTATATTCACTAGTCTCAGCCACGCTGAATGGCACGTGCCCCCCGTGACTCTATCAACGCGTGTGCGGTCGTTCCTGCAGCCCTACAGGTCTGGCGACCTCTGACTTTGAGTTTGGGCTCTCCTTGTCCCGAGACCCGCATGCGGACTACGGCCCTCCTGCTTTGTCACCCCACCCCCTTTTCCGTTGCGACGTTATCACCCGCCGCCGTTGCTGCTGCCTGTACCCCGTGCCGCATACCCCACTCACTCGAGTGTTTGTGAACTGTTATCACAGGGCCTATATGTACACGATCGCACATAGCCTTTCACTGCACTGACGAAGGAGCCTACTTGGCCCCGAAAGCTCTGCAATAAATTTCTAAAGTTGGACAAGAGTCTCTTTACTTCTTTTGTGTGTGTGTTTGTGTTTGTGTGTGTGTGTGTGTGTGTGTGTGTGTGTGTGTGTGTGTGTGTGTGTGTGTGTGTGTGTGTGTGTGTGTCTGACCGTGTGTCTCTATCTTTCTCTCTGCCTCACTGTGTCTGTCTCTGTTTTCCTGTGTGTCTGTCTGTGTGTCTGTGTGTCTGTGTCTGTCTGCCTCTCTCTCTCTCTCTCTCTCTCTCTCTCTCTCTCTCTCTCTCTCTGTCAGTGTGTATGTCTGTCTGTGTGTCTGTCTGTCTGTGTCTGTCTGTGTGTGTCTCTGTCTGTGTGTATGTCTGTGTGTATGTCTGTCTGTCTGTGTTTGTGTATGTCTGTCTGTGTGTGTGAATGTCTGTCTATCGGTCTGTCTGTCTATCGGTCTGTCTGTCTACCTGGCTGCCTGCCTGCCCCCCCCCCCCCCCCTCTCTCTCTCTCTCTCTCTCTCTCTCTCTCTCTCTCTCTCTCTCTCCGCTGCACCCTACTGCTCTCCATAAATCACTCACTCAGTGAGTTGCATTTCCCCACAGGATGGCCATGCTGCTCCGAGCAGAAGCAGTTCAGTTCCTGGAGAACCAGTTAAGACTGGTCGACGTGGAGCGGAAGTTGCGCAAGGACAGATTGGGCCTGCTCAATGACGTCACGAGGGCTTTTGCTGAGCGCGTTCCCTTCCAGAATGTTCTTCTTCTCTCCATCCCTCTCTCTCTTCGCCGTCGGCCGACCTGGGAGGAGATCAAGAACGACATGCTGAGTCTTCGAGGAGGTCTTTGCTACACGCAGGCTGTCTTTGGGTTCCATCTATTGCGGGCTCTGGAATATGACGTCACGTTGGCCCAGGCCACCGTGTCGCGTCCAAACAACCATGTTGAAGTAGTGGCCAGAAACGTGCAGAGAAAGGCAGATTCCTATTTCGTCATCTTGCCCAATGGCTACCCCACGTTTCGCGCTGTGCCTCTGGATTTCGAAGCAGAAACCCCCGTGTACATCGACGGCTTCCTGGAGTACAAGTACATCCGACATGACGGAAAGATCATGCGCATGCACAGAAAAGGAGACTTCCGGCCCTCGACGGTACTTCCGTTTTCCCTGTACATCGACGACTGGCGACGTTTCTACGAGACGGAAATGCACTGCTCTGATGACGTCACTTTCTTCGACGCCAATTTTGATGACGTTTACAGCAAGGTGGAGTGTTCTCGCTTTCACACGAGTTTTCGTTACGCGAAGTTTCCGGAAGGCAAGGCCGAGCTCCTCACGGACGCGAGATTAACGCGAGACGTGGGAGATGGAAAGCTGGAGACCAAGGATATGCAGGATGACGTCAGCATCAAAGAGTTCCTTCTGTCATCTTGTCCGCAGCTGGGAGAGAAGTCCATTGAAGAGGCTTTGAAAAATCGGAAGATGAACTGACGGCATTGGAAAGGACACTACTAAGATTGCAGAAAACCCCAAGGTGAACCGCCATTTTTCTTTTCGTGAAAAGCTGTGAGAGCACCGATATTCCAGTACTTATCTAACTTCTTTATTTTTCATAGTTCGCTGAAGCGGTTGTGACCAAAAAAAGTGTTGGTCTCTACAAAGAACAAAATGGATTTTTCGCTGTATATTTAGAAAACCAAGAATGAGAGATGAGATGAATGATATTTAAATATTAAAAAAAACCCACATGTTTCCCGTCACAGGGACATACTTGGTGAACAACGACGGTGACCCTCTCCCTTTGTGGTGACTGGTTTAGCCTTGGATCAACTTTTACAACGATCAAAAGCAAAACAAAAGTATTCATAGGAACTTCCCGTCCCTTCCATCTTGAGTAATATCAGCAGTTCCTTACAGCCCACCCCCAGTGCTCTCCCCTCTTGCATGAGTACACAGTCACAGTTCCTTGCAGCCCACCCCCAGTGCTCTCCCCTCTTGCATGAGTACACAGTCACAGTTCCTTACAGCCCACCCCCAGTGCTCTCCCCTCTTGCATGAGTACACAGTCACAGTTCCTGGCAGCCCACCCCCAGTGCTCTCCCCTCTTGCATGAGTACACGGTCACAGTTCCTGGCAGCCCACCCCCAGTGCTCTCCCCTCTTGCATGAGTACACAGTCACAGTTCCTGGCAGCCCACCCCCAGTGCTCTCCCCTCTTGCATGAGTACACAGTCACAGTTCCTGGCAGCCCACCCCCAGTGCTCTCCCCTCTTGCATGAGTACACAGTCACAGTTCCTGGCAGCCCACCCCCCAGTGCTCTCCCCTCTTGCATGAGTACACAGTCACAGTTCCTGGCAGCCCACCCCCCAGTGCTCTCCCCTCTTGCATGAGTACACAGTCACAGTTCCTGGTCAGCCCACCCCCCAGTGCTCTCCCCTCTTGCATGAGTACACAGTCACAGTTCCTGGCAGCCCACCCCCCAGTGCTCTCCCCTCTTGCATGAGTACACAGTCACAGTTCCTGGCAGCCCACCCCCCAGTGCTCTCCCCTCTTGCATGAGTACACAGTCACAGTTCCTGGCAGCCCACCCCCCAGTGCTCTCCCCTCTTGCATGAGTACACAGTCACAGTTCCTGGCAGCCCACCCCCCAGTGCTCTCCCCTCTTGCATGAGTACACAGTCACAGTTCCTGGCAGCCCACCCCCCAGTGCTCTCCCCTCTTGCATGAGTACACAGTCACAGTTCCTGGCAGCCCACCCCCCAGTGCTCTCCCCTCTTGCATGAGTACACAGTCACAGTTCCCGGCAGCCCACCCCCCAGTGCTCTCCCCTCTTGCATGAGTACACAGTCACAGTTCCTGGCAGCCCACCCCCCAGTGCTCTCCCCTCTTGCATGAGTACACAGTCACAGTTCCCGGCAGCCCACCCCCCAGTGCTCTCCCCTCTTGCATGAGTACACAGTCACAGTTCCTGGCAGCCCACCCCCCAGTGCTCTCCCCTCTTGCATGAGTACACAGTCACAGTTCCTGGCAGCCCACCCCCCAGTGCTCTCCCCTCTTGCATGAGTACACAGTCACAGTTCCTGGCAGCCCACCCCCCAGTGCTCTCCCCTCTTGCATGAGTACACAGTCACAGTTCCTGGCAGCCCACCCCCCAGTGCTCTCCCCTCTTGCATGAGTACACAGTCACAGTTCCTGGCAGCCCACCCCCCAGTGCTCTCCCCTCTTGCATGAGTACACAGTCACAGTTCCTGGCAGCCCACCCCCCAGTGCTCTCCCCTCTTGCATGAGTACACAGTCACAGTTCCTGGCAGCCCACCCCCAGTGCTCTCCCCTCTTGCATGAGTACACAGTCACAGTTCCTGGCAGCCCACCCCCAGTGCTCTCCCCTCTTGCATGAGTACACAGTCAGCTCCTCAGCCTCTACTCGCTTGTTGAAACCATGTCTTTAGACAGGCGGGGATGGGCGAGCGTGCTTTGGGGTTGGACAATGTGCGAGGCGCAGTGCCGTGGTTCTATCCCTGGGACGGGAAGAATCTGGGTTATTTGTATGTATGTTATTTAAAAAAACTTCCTGAGTTTATCCTGAGCCGGGTTGCATGCTCCCCAGCGAGCTGGGGGTGGCGTTGGTGTGATGGCAAGAGTGGCTCTATGTCCAGTGGGTAAACTGTGCATTTGAGCGCCCGCTAATGGGTTTAAGACGCAACATAAAAACGTGCACCTTTTCCTTGTAGACGGAAACGATTATTAACATTTCTTGTTTCGTCGTTTGAGAAAGGTGTAGACACCTAAAAGAGCATACTGAATTTCCTAAAGAAATGAACACTTTCAATGTTTACGTATTCAATCATTCTATATATATATATATATGTGTGTGTCACGTGACTTGGGATTCATTAAAAAAAGGCAGAAGAATATACTATTCTTTACTTCCTCCTTACTCGTTTTTTGTCCACATCCGTTTTGCTCTGAGATAAGCAAACAGTGACGATGAACAAAGACACTATCTAACGGGACTGCCAGCTTCGCCGAATTGCGAAAGAGGTCCCGGACTCAGTGATTCGTGGGAACGTCACTTCCGGTGAGTCACTATTTTACAAAAGCTGCGCTGTTCGCTCGCCGATGAAAGCTCACTAATTTATAATAGTAATTTGTCATTCTGAAGAATACTTCTTGATGACAAGTAGAGCACATAAACTTTTGCAATAAAACTAACGGCATCACTGAAAAATCACGCCTACATTCTCGCACCGGTCTGGCAAATGTACGGTAAACAAATTGATAGACTAAGATTCTTGCTTCATTATGCTCAACTGTCTTTGATTACGAAAGTAACACTATTTGAAAACACGATTATTATTAGTCCACTGTAGCCTTCATTCTACCGGAAGTGATGTTCCCACGAATGTCAAAACGTCACAGAAAGGCCAAAGGACAAATCGCGTCAAAACTGCAGAAGCGTGCAGTCCCGTTAGAGGGTGTATTTCCAAAATTAGTCTCCCTCTGTGGGTTCGGGGTAAGAATTGACCCACCGCGTCTCCCTACGCGAGTCATAAGAGTTGTATATCTAGGGACACCGTGACTGGATTATGTTTACTCTAAACTGTTCCAGTGATTTTCGTGCTTAATGGCCTTGCATAGCCTACAAAGGCTGATAGGCCGTAAACCACTATCCATCCATCCATTCCAAAAGTATTTAGAAGAATTTAATTAATTAGAAACAGTCATTGTTTTCGTCGTTGGCAGCTCTGTCTGCGTGACGATGGGCTCTAGATAAACCCAAGTTCAGCATTCTAACCGTGACCGAGCAAAGACATCATAAGAAACATAATGAACATATTGCATTGTGAGCAAATAGCTCCATATTAAGAAACCTACCCACACTGCTTTGTTACAAGCTGGACTCCATCATCTCACGGCAAAACGGTGAAATCAGAATACAAATGCATTCAACAGGAAAACTAAGGAATCCTGAACATCCCTTTTCTGTCTTTACGTGTAGGATGCATGTTGTATTATAGCGTGCGTGTGTGCGTTTCATGTTCAGGCTCAGACTGTGTGATGATAATGTGTGTGTGTTTTTGTGTGCGTGTGCGCCTAGAGCTCCACTATGTACTTTTTTGACTGTGTGGAGGAAGTGCGCCTTATAAATAAACATATTATTATTATATATTCATGAAACCAAAAAGCACAGTATTTCTCGTGGATCCAGTCTTACCCCATCCCCCGCATTTCACTGAATGAGAGAGAGAGAGAGAGAGAGAGAGAGAGAGAGAGAAGGAGGGAGGGGGGTGAGATTGATTGATTGATTGATTTGATTTGATTGATTTGGTTGATTTTATTGATTCATTGATTGATTGATTCATAGATTAATTGATTCATTGATTGATTGTTTATTTTCATCCGACGAACCTTTAATATAGAAATTACACATAAATGCAAATTCAAAACAATGGAACAGCAGAACACTAAAGCTTACGACCTACGTTTAAGTCGACGACATGTCATTCTCTGGTACAAGTTCATGGTTGGTTTAGATCAGAGTGAAATATGTACATCGGAATAAAATTGGTTTAATCAGAACACTCATCATGGTTTCTAATCCTGAGTTTCTAGTGACATTTCTTGCATTTTCGGCGAGCGTCGTTCAGGAGCATAAACAATGTGCATGGAAATGTCCCGAGTCTTCTTTACCTCTGTTCCACTTGTCAAACGTGAGATGTCTGTAGAAACCGTATCCTGTAAATATCGTACTAAACATTTCTGCCTCATGTAACTACACAAACCAATTTGACTGAAAATGTACCTCACTCTGTTTCGTTGGAAATGGACAGTTCATGTCAGGGTTTTGATATTTTCTTGGCCATACATTACTTTGCAGGTCATTGCATCCCAAGCAAAAACAAATAAAAGCATTACGGAATTTTTGTTTTGTTTATGAAGAATAAATATTGTTCACACTCAAAAGAAATGTGAAAAGTCCTATAAAAAGCAAATCTATGGCTGGTACCAATATTCGAGGTCCATTCCTGCAAAAAGCAATCCCGCAGTCTTTGTTGAAGCTATCTGCCATATCAATTCTCTAATGGCTCAGCTGGTAGAGCGTTGGACTCTTGGTCATGCATGACCAGGTTCGATTCTGCGCTGAAACTTTTTTCTCTCTCTTTTTTCGAGAGGTTGTGGGTTCGAATCCGACCTGGTTTTTGTGTTTTTGTGTGTGTGTGTTTTTCCCCCTCTTTTCTCGAGAGGTTGCGGGTTCAAACCCACCCAATCTTGTTTTTAATTGTTTTTTAATATGCCAAAACCTGGAGATTCAGCGCCAGCGGTTTTTATTGATAATTGGGGGAAAATGGTATACTCCTTTTTTCCAGCTTAATTGACCTTTTTTTTCTCTTTCTACAGAAAACACGAAATTCCATGGACAACCATGGTGGACTTCACCAGCGACAACTGCAGCGTGATGATGGGCCGGAACAACTCCGTCCTGACTCATCTGCAGGGGAGGAACCCAGACATCTTTACGTTGGGCTGCATCTATCATTTGGTCAACCTCAGGGTCAAATCTGCAGTCAAGGCGATGGCTGTTCCAGTGGATGACATTTTGATTGACATCTACTACTTCTTTGAACACAGGTATGCTTTGTTTTTATTTCTTGTTCATATCAGTAGTACATATGCGCCATCCAGTCTGATTTCATCAGTTTATTGTTCTGATCATTATGGGGGGAAAATGAGCCTGTGTACCTCTGGCAGTCTGCCACAGTGTGTGCATGTCGCGTGATGACTGACAACAGTACGACCCAGAACTGGGTCGGGGTTTGAATTTGAATCGGTTGTTGTGGGAACGGGGGTCTAGGGGGAGGTGACCCCGCTCTCAGGGAGGCTGTTTGAGCCTATGCGATTACGCTTCGTCCTGGATTTTCCCAGGATGCAACAGGTCGAAAGCGTCACGCGGGTTTTTGGTGCCCAAGCTTTGCGCCTGTTAACGCCACTTGTATCTCGTCCTTTGGAGGGATAAGTCTCTGCGGAGTACAGCTCTTGGGATGCGCGTGAGCATAGCCACTTGGGTCTCCGTAGCTGAAGGTTTTGACTGAGTGTCCTAACCTGGATCGACTCTGTGTGAGTCATGCTGCAAATGGAGTATTTGCAGGTTTATTCATGGCCTATTGAGCGCCAACTTGCATTTCGTCTACTGATTCGACAAGTCGCTATCGGAGTACAGCTCTTGGGATGCGAGTGAGCATAGCCATTTGGGTCTGCGTAGCTGAAGGTTTTGACCGAGTGTCCTAACCTGGATCGACTCTGTGTGAGTCATGCTGCAAATGGAGTATTTGCAGGTTTATCTACGGCCTATTGAGCGCCAGTTTTCCCTTTGGGAATGTGGAGAGGTTTTGACTGAGTGTCCTAGCCTCGGGTCTTCTTTTGAAACGTGGAGGAGTCCATCCTCCCCATGCGACGTGGGGGTGTCCATCCTCCCCATGCGACGTGGGGGTGTCCATCCTCCCCATGTGGCGTGTAGACGCCTGTCCTCCCCATGCGGCGGGTAGACGCCTGTCCTCCCCATGCGACGTGGAGGAGCCCGCCCTCCCCATGCGACGTGGAGGAGCCCGCCCTCTCCATGTGGCGGGTAGACGCCTGTCCTCCCCATGCGGCGGGTAGACGCCTGTCCTACCCATGTGACGTGGAGGAGCCCGCCCTCTCCATGTGGCGTGTAGACGCCCGTGCTTCCCCATGTGGCGTGTAGACGCCCGTCATCCCCCTGCAACGTGGAGGTGCCCGTCATCCCCTTTGTGGCGTGGAGACGCCATGTCTTTCCTGTGCTCTGCCCTTACTGTGGGTGCGTGTGTGTTCGCTAGGGAGTCGAACACTCCACTGCTTTCCTGGGAGCCTCTCTGTGGATTTGCGGATCACTTGTTGTGTTTCGGGACTGTGTGGAGAATGGAGAATGGTGCTTGTCAGCAAAATGGATTGCGTCAATCATGTGACAAAGAGAATGGGCACAGCTCTCCGAAATCTTGTGGAAAAGAGAAAGGCCCAACATGCTCCAATTGGTGGCCGGGGTAAACTGACAGACCAACGAATTGCCAAGGATGTACAGGATGAACTAGAGTTGTTGGGGGAGTTGGCTGTGCAGAATGCAAGGCAAGAAGATGAAGAAAGGGTGAAGAAGGCAGTCAGGAAATCTACCAAGCAAGCCCAAGCAAGACGGACAAGACTGGAGGAAGCGCATCGAGCAGAGCGCCAGCGACTCATGAACCAGGAGGGAGTCCTGTATTCACCTGGACTTGATTGAATACTGCCTTGTGACTCTCTCTGATTCCCTATGGAGTAATTCATTGTGACAGAACCATGCCAAACAAGTATTGTATCTTCAATGAAAATGTGTTTGTCACAAATGCTTTGTTTTTCCACAGGTGATGCTTCTGGACCTGATGTATTGATACTTTGAGTTAAAATGTCAAGCTGAAAGTTTGCTATCATGATTAGAAATTAATTCCAATTTACATAAGTCATGTTAGAACATTGTACCTATTATGGTTCATTTGCAGTGCAAGTTTACTTGTTCTCAAACTATACAGCCATTTTTCTCAAAATTAGGTTTTTCTTTCTACAACAGTAGATTTGCACAAGAAATTAAAGTGACTTAGGATAAAGATAACTTGTTGAATTTTTAACTGTACATTTCTGAATGTATGTAGCATACAACAGGACCAGTATGAAACTGTAGCTTGGTAACTTTTTAAAAATATATACGTTTAATCTCATCATGCCGGGAGTGTGTTTTGTGCTGATAGTGTCACTTGTCACCAGCCAAATCTCTAAGTGTTGATGATACATTTTTTACATCCTATTGTGTAATATAGACCTTCTTCTTCGTTTACAATGATAGGTAATCATTAAGAAAATTGAATACAGGTATTTGGTAGAGTGTGCAAGATCACCACCGTGTTTTTTTCAGTGATTCTGTTATAACACACTAACAAATCAATTTGGAACAATAAAATTTGGTCTGAATATACCTTACATTGGGTATGTTTAATGTACACAATTTCATGAACATAGCTCTTTCACTTGGTGAATAAATATTTTTTTTCTATAATCCCATTTTTCAACGTAGTGTCCCCCCTTCAAGGACCTGGAGGCAGTTCTGGAACTGGGCTTTGTTATTTTGGCGTAGATCTTTCTTCACAAAGTCATTTGGAGACATCCAGCTCAGGTTCCTGGCAAGGCCATATCTGATGGGGCTTTTTTCCATAACTTTCTGCACAAGAGCCTGCGTGAGTTTGGTCGTGCGCCATACACTTTTCTCTTTAAAACTGTCATGTATCACAGTACGCTAAGTCATGGAAAATGTTATTGAAGGTCATGGAAAGTCATGGAATTTTGTATATAAAAACCTGTACGAACCCTGTACACGGCCATCCAGCAGGCGCTGAATCGGGCTGTTTAGTTGAAGCAAAACTTTGTATCTCTTCATGAGGACACTGGTCACTTAGGCATCCCGCGCCGGCCCGCAGCGCGCCCGAATTGATTCACGGCCTCTTTGTTCTATGTATTTTTGCTTGGGAATCAATCTCGTTTATTAACACTGCTAGAGTTTCCCGAAAGCTCATATTGTATGTATTTGGTGAACACCTTTTAAGAGACATGCGGCTGCATTGCATATTACGTAAGATTTCTTCTTTTCCCTTAAAACGGCCTTGGATATCTGTGTGTGATTGTTGAAGCTGAACACTTCATGTAGTGTTGAACTACGCTCGCGATCGCTCGCGCTGTGTCTACATGCCATTGGACATCTGTGCTTTGTTTGGACTAAACTAGAATTTCCACAACGTTCATTTGTTGGGTACTTCTGGAGTACGTTTATTGACAACTTTGCAGCTGTATACAGTATTTGTTTGTTTTCCCGTTTTCTCGAAAGCGGATTCAGCTTATGATCGAGTGTGCCCAACGCATCATGTTACAAGCGTCATAATGGAGAGAGACGAGAGAGAGAGAGAGAGAGAAAGAGAGAGAGAGAGAGAGAGAGGAAGGGAGACAGAGAGAGGGAGGGAGACACAGAGAGAGAGGGAGATAGAGTGAGAGAGGGAGAGAGAGAGAGAGAGAGAGAGAGAGAGAGAGAGAGAGAGAGAGAACGAACGAACAAACGAACTTGTTTATTTGTGAGGTCACCGGCCTGTCACAACGGAAACACATTGAACTCATCGGCATTGAAAATGTCCACCGCGTCACATCTTCTTTTCAGAGCATGATATAGGAACATTGCTAATGATCTTATCACACTAGGGTCACTGCCAAATATTTGTTCCACTCTTCGAAAGTCATTAATGTGATATAAATATTTTTCTCTAAGGTCTTCATAAACTGGGCAAACATAAAGCATGTGAAATTCATTTTCAATTTCTTCCATACAAGCTGGACAAGTGTATAAATTATCTGGGTTGTCCCGGGAGTAACGGAGTTTATGATGGTATAATTCACTAAAGCCAGAACGAAATTGAATGTACACATCTCGGAATGGTTTTTTATCTATCGCATATAAATAATTCTCTCTACCCCAATGCGTCTTTATTTGACGATAAAATGAATATCTTCCACTACTAAACAATGTTTGTTCCCAGTTACTACGATACACAGAGACAATGCGGTTCTTCAATTCTTTTATAAGTTCTCTTTCATTGGGTGCTGTCTGGGAGACCCATACGTGCTCAAAACCATATTTACATAATATATCCCTAATCTGATATGCCCAATTCTGTGGATGAAAGTTCAGCTGCATTCTATAAATCAGGTGTGGGTAACGGAAAGTTTCCATACGAAGTACTCTAATCCAGTATCTCACAGAACGAATGATACCATTCACGAAAAGAGGATGTCTGCCAGTTTCCCCATATACAATTACATTTGGTACTTTAATGGGCAAATTAAGGAATCTTTTCAATGCTTCCAGATGTACAGTTTCAATAACAGAAAGAGAGAGAGAGAGAGAGAGAGAGAGAGAGAGAGAGAGAGAGAGAGAGAGACAGAGAGAGACAGAGAGAGACAGAGAGAGTGACAGAGAGTGACAGAGAGAGTGACAGAGAGAGTGACAGAGAGAGTGACAGAGAGAGTGACAGAGAGAGAGAGAGAGAGAGAGAGAGAGAGAGAGAGAGAGAGGGGGGAGGGAGACAGCTATATATATATATAGAGAGAGAGTTACAGAGAGAGTGACACAGAGAGAGAGAGAGAGAGAGAGAGGGGGGGGGGGAGGGAGACAGAGAGAGATAGAGAGAGAGATAGAGAGTGAGAGAGAGAGAGAGACTGAGTGGAAACTTACCTGCCACAATATCACATGGAGTGCAGAGACTTCTCTCCTCGCCATTGGGAAAAAACTTCCGTTTTTCCGGTAAGACAGATTGAGTGTATGAATGTTACTGTGTCTGTTGCTTGAAAAATATAAGTCATATCATCTCTATGCTCACAACCGTGTTTGTTCGGAGTTGGAGTAAATAGCCAGATGCCAGCCACGCTGTGAAACTATACTGTGCTGAAGCCGGCCGTTGAAGACGGATTGCATACAATCCACAATTCGTAGTCTATGCATGACGCATATCATCGTAAAGCAGAATTTCCGCTCTTTTCTGCTGAAATAGTTTAATTCATGCAGCACAAAGGAGCACAGGAAGGTTGAACAAAAAACAGAAGTATTTAGAAAGCTAGCTTTCTGTAGGGATGAATGGTGTGAGGCATCAAGCAGGCTCCTCGATGCAAATGTTATTTTAAGATTGCCTGACCCACTTCTTACCCCAGCATGGTGTAGCAGCGTGGCTCAACTTAACAGCCATCTGGGAATGGCCGTGAGTATACCAACACGCGACAGTGAATCTATTCTTGTTTTGTTTGTTTGCAGTTCCAAGCGGTGAATCGAGTTCAAGGAGTTTCAGCTGTTCACGGAAGTGGAAGACGGGGTCATCCTCAATCACTGCCCTAACCGATGGCTGAGCTTGGAGAGGGTTGTCAACAGGATGCTTCAGCAAAACCCAGCCCTCCTCAGCTACTTCAGAGGATGTTGGAGCACCTGGATGACCCTATGACAAAGCTCACTTTCGCTTCTTCAAGTTCTTACTACCAATCCTCAAAGATTTCAACACAGTCTTCCGGGCCGACGAGTCAAAGGTTGGCATTGTGATTCCAGACATGACAAGACTGCTGAGGAAGTTCATGTTCAAGTTCGTCAAGATGCAAATTATCAAGAGCACTGAACTGACTGAAGTTGATTTTTCAGACAGGCTGAACCAGTTGGATGATGATGTGATGGCCATCAACATGGACTGCCGTACACTTCTTGACAACTGCGAGTATATTGCATCAGCTGCTCAGCGTATGTTTATGCTCGATGTCCGGCAATTCTACATGGCCTGTGTGAAAAAGATGACGGACAGGTTCCCAGCTGAGAACGATATCCTGTCTGACCTTCAGATCCTGAACCCCAGCGTTCAAAACAGCGCAGCACGCCTCATGCTGAGGAAGGGAAAACGCGATCATGTGACTTCCACGCTTAGGCATCTACACTGGCTTCCCGTGAAATTCCGTTGCCAGTACAAAATTGCTGTTTTGGCCTACCGTCATTTTGATAATACTCTTCCTGTGTATCTTTCGGCATCTCTTCTCACATATCAACCATCCCGTTCTCTCCGTTCAGCAAATGAAAAGCTGCTCAAAATTCCTAGACGTAGTACAAAATCTTTTGGTGAGCGTAGTTTTAGTTTCAATGCCCCCTCTGTGTGGATCTCGCTGCCGGCTGGCCTGCGTGACGCACCCACTTTACCTATTTTTAAGTCGCAACTGAAGTCTCACATGTTTCGACTGGCTTTGGCTTGATCGTAGATTTTTCTCATGGTCATGTTTGCTGTTGTATTTATTCTTAGGTCTGTAAGT
>JAWQFJ010020426.1:0-12944 GCA_034096865.1 Theodoxus fluviatilis | reverse complement strand
TTTTCTAAACTCCAAATGTTAAAAACAAATAACATACATGTAGGCCAAAGTCTCTTGGTGTACACTCCCTCCCCCAGAGAGAGAGAGAGAGAGAGAGAGAGAGAGAGAGAGAGTGAGAGAGAGAGAGAGAGAGAGACAGACAGACAGACAGAGAGAGAGAGAGAGAGAAGGGGGGGGTGGAGGGGGAGCTGGAGGAAGGGGATGAAGGGAAGAGAGTATGAGATTAAGAGGGTGGGTGGGTGGGAGAGGAGGGAGGGAGGGAGGAGGGAGGAGGGAGGGAGGGAGGGGGAGGGAGGGAGGGAGGGAAGGGAGGGAGGGAGGAGGAGGGAGCGAGGGAGGGAGGGAGGGAGGGAGGGAGGGAGGGAGGGAGGGAGGGAGGGAGGGAGGGAGCGGATCGAGAGGAGAGGGGGAGAGGGAGGAGAGGCAGAGGAGAGGGGGAGAGAGAGAGAGGAGGAGAGGAGAGAGAGAGAGAGAGAGAGAGAGAGAGAGAGAGAGAGAGAGAGAGAGAGAGAGAGAGAGAGAGAGAGAGAGAGTCAGTATAATTATTGCAGAATTATACATGTACAATTTCTTAAACATACTAAAATGGATAGATAGTGTACCAGAGAAGCAAAATGTAAATATGGAACTTGAAGTAGCTACAATGACATATACATTTAAAAAAAACCAATTTTCTAAACTCCAAATGTTAAAAACAAATAACATACATGTAGGCCAAAGTCTCTTGGTGTACACTCCCTCCCCCAGAGAGAGAGAGAGAGAGAGAGAGAGAGAGAGAGAGAGAGAGAGACAGACAGACAGACAGAGAGAGAGAGAGAGAGAAGGGGGGGGGAGGGGGAGCTGGAGGAAGGGGGATGAAGGGAAGAGAGTATGAGATTAAGAGGGTGGGTGGGTGGGAGAGAGAGAGGGAGGGAGGGAGGGAGGGAGGAGGGAGGGAGGGAGGGAGGGAGGGAGGGAGGGAGGGAGGGAGGGAGGGAGGGAGGGAGGGAGGGAGGGAGGGAGGGAGAGAGAGAGAGGGAGGGAGGGAGATCGAGAGGAGGGGAGGGAGAGGGAGAGAGGCAGAGAGAGTGCGGGAGGGAGAGAGAGTGACGGAGAGGGAGAGGAGAGAGGCGAGAGCGAGACGAGAGAGGAGACGAGAAGAGAGAGAGAGAGAGGAGCAGACAGAGAGAGAGAGAGAGACAGAGGCGAGAGACGAGAGAGACGATGAGAGAGCGAGAGAGAGAGAATGAGAGAGCTTGTAAGGCAGGCAGGAGCATGCAACAGGACAAACACATATACCCAAACCTCATGTAATTGGATTGAACACGGTTTGAATGAGTTATCTCCCATTGACTACGTCCGACTGGCGTGTGCAGGTATCGCAGACTACAGCAAATGGGTAATACAGACAGACAGACACACAAAGATACACAGACAACATCACACAGACAACCAAGACAGACATACAAAGGTACAGAGAGAGAGAGATGAGAGAAGAAGAGAAGAGAGAGAGAGAGTCAGATAATTCATTCGCAAGAATTATACATGTACAATTTCTTAAACATACTAAAATGGATAGATAGTGTACCAGAGAAGCAAAATGTAAATATGGAACTTGAAGTAGCTACAATGACATATACATAAAAAACAATTTTCTAAACATCCAAATGTTAAAAACAAATAACATACATGTAGGCCAAAGTCTCTTGGTGTACACTCCCTTCCCTACTCCCCCAGAGAGAGAGAGAGGTAGAGAGAGAGAGAGAGAGAGAGAGAGAGAGAGAGAGAGAGAGAGAGAGAGAGAGAGAGAGAGAGCGGGGAGGGTGAGGGGAAGGGGGAGGAAGGGAAGAGAGAATGAGATTAAGAGAGTGGGTGGGTGGGAGAGAGAGAGAGAGGGAGGGAGGGAGGGAGGGAGGGAGGGAGGGAGGGAGGGAGGGAGGGAGGGAGGGAGGGAGAGAGAGGGAGAGAGGGAGAGAGAGAGGGGGAGAGAGAGAGAGGAGAGAGAGAGAGAGAGAAAGAGAGAGAGAGAGAGAGAGAGAGAGAGAGAGAGAGAGAGATGAAGCAGGCAGGCAGACAGACAAACACATATATACAAAAACCTCATGTAATTGGATTGAACACGGTTTGAATGAGTTATCTCCCCTTTGACTACATCCGTGGCGTGCTGTTCTACTGACTATGGCGAATGGGTAATATAGATTTTAAACGGATATTTAACTTACTGTATACAGTTTGTTGACGAGCAGGAGGTGGAGGAAGGGGAAAAGGACGAGGAGCGCGCTGTGGCATGAGTTGTGCAGTCAGTGGTGATGGGCGATGATGCGTACGGTTGATGCCAGAGGATCGAGTTGCCGGAATTGCAGGACAGGTTTCGTCAGGGCTTCTGAAAGCAATTTCATATTTCAGTCATAGACGCCACCGACTGGTGAAGCACGGTGGTTAGCGCGCGTGCGCGCGCGCACACACACACACACACACACACACCACACACACACACCACAGAGAGAGAGAGAGAGAGAGAGAGAGAGAGAGAGAGAGAGAGCTAGTCTGGGATATATATGTCTGAATTAAGAGCAGATAGACTTAATGATGACATGCATAGGCGTGAGCAAACAAGAAAATGTATATAGGGGAAAAGCCAATTAATTACTTGTCAAAATGATATGGAAAGGGAGCGAGAAATACGTACCAATATGCAGGACAGCACAATCCAACGTGATTTCCCGCCTAAGACTGGAAGTCCGTTGCTGCAGCGCGAGAGGCCTGGCCCTGGCACACTGCATCCTATGCTGGAATCTGTTCGCCATCGGGAAAGTCGGCCACAGAAAGTCGGCGGTAGTCATGGTGACGGCAGCAGATCAGATATCACCATGAAAACTTAAGGCTACATTGCAGACTTCAGCAGCTTGCCAAGGAACCCCAAGGACTCCCAAGGCTGGACCAGGGCAGGCCCAGGAGTTGCGTGCTGTCTGGGTACCTAGCTGTGTGTGCGATGAACCAGGGTATGGCTGGTGATGATTGTGCGTAGGGTGTGGCTGGTCGGCAAAGTCGGCCACAGAACGTCGGCGGTAGTCATGGAGACGGCAGCAGATCAGATATCACCATGAAAACTTAAGGCTACATTGCAGACTTCAGCAGCTTGCCAAGGAACCCCAAGGACTCCCAAGGCTGGACCAGGGCAGGCCCAGGAGTTGCGTGCTGTCTGGGTACCTAGCTGTGTGTGCGATGAACCAGGGTATGGCTGGTGATGATTGTGCGTAGGGTGTGGCTGGTGATGCTTGTGCGTGATGGAAAAGCTCGCTGTTTGAATCACACAAATTGCCACTGCACAAATTCCACAAAAAGCTCTTGGTCACTATGTACATCTCCCGTCACGATCGACAACCAGTGGCCGGGATTTCTTTTTAATTACAACCAGAGTTAACTAGCTGCTGCAGACCAAAAACTAACTTTATAAATCCTAGCGAACGCCGGACTTTTCACCTTTATTTCTAAGTTAAAAATGATTCACCAAATGCAGAAACATGTTGGCTAATTGTTGCGCCAACTATAAATCGCAAGTGGTGTACAACGAGACTGAACATTTGGAAATGCACGTGCGTGTCACGTACTCGCGCGCGCGCGCGCGCGTGTGTGTGTGTGTGAGTGTGTGTGTGTGTGTGTGTGTGTGTGTGTGTGTGTGTGTGTGTGTGTGTGTGTGTGTGTGACAGAGAGAGAGAGAGAGAGAGAGAGAGAGAGAGAGAGAGACACACAGAGAGAGAGAGAGAGAGAGAGAGAGAGAGAGAGAGAGAGAGAGAGAGAGAGAGAGAGAGAGAGAGAGAGAGAGAGAGAGACAGAGAGACAGAGAGACAGAGAGACAGAGAGAGAGAGAGAGAGAGAGAGAGAGAGAGAGAGAGAGAGAGAGAGAGAGAGAGAGAGAGAGAGAGAGAGAGAGAGAGAGAGAGAGAGAGAGAGAGAGAGAGGGGGGGGGGATAAAGTCTGAAAGAGGAAAGGAAGGAAGGCATAGCATCATTAGTGATCATAACAGGAGTAAAACCGAAAGAGCGAGGACAGTCGCTGGAGGGCAGATGAAAATTGAAATGCAGAATTAACACATTGAAGAAAAATAAAAAGACCTACAAGAAACAAGCTACAGACACCGACAGGACTCTAGTTGAGGCGAAGTATGGAAAATGGCAATGCGAACGATCGATCTTAGTCCAAGGTTTCTTCCAAGACAGGGGAAAAATTCCTCTTGGAAAATGCTAGTTCTGTCAAACTTCCAACAAGGCATTGTTGTCCATCATTCCCTTAAAAGAAGAACTGTTCTTGCTGCTGATGTCACAGCTGGCACTAATGATGATGATAATAAACGATGCCATAATTGCGGAGGTTGTAATGATCGTGAAGAGTTCCTGTCAGAAGTCGCATCTTGTCGTTGAGTGATCGATGGGGGGAAAATTCAAGGTGCGTTACGGGTGATCAAGATTGACTGACACTCCCCGAGGAGAGGAAAGATCTAAGGTAAGGAGCGACATTTTTAAGGCTGCTTTGATCCGAGGTCAACGCTGCTAAAATCTTATTCTTGTTTGAAAATGGCAATGCCGACTGACAGACAACGTGCACGAGGTAAGTTCGCGTTGTATAAACTTGAGCTCAGAAACTACCGTGGTTGTATTTGCTGCAGTTTTGCTGCCGAAGATTCTATGGAACCAGAGAAAAAATGATTAGTAGTTGTTTATGCTTACTACTAGAGGATGGTTTTTACATTTACACCGTGATCTAATTGCTGCTATCAATCGACGAGTTGTTTCAATGTTTGATGAGCGCCAGAGCGGTCATAATCAACATCAGTGCAGAGGGTTGTTCGATGCAACACACGTGTAAACTCATTTTCCTTACATTAAATAACTGAGTTTTGTATGGCAACCGGGTCGGAAAAGCAATTCTACGACAATCGCAATAGCGCGAGCACGATCGGCGAGTGAACCCATTGACTTGTCTTCTAGTCGACAGCGACGTAAGAACGACCAGCAGCAAGACCTTACCTCTTATGCTTCATCTGCTACAGCTGCTGCTCTTGCTGCTTTGATGCCGATGGCGTTTCTTGTTGACTGCCTCTGGGACTACGTGTGTCACTGCATGTTGCTTGCCCCAATCCAACTCTTACACCATTAACTTACATCAGGATCAGGAGTAAAACTTTTTCATGTAGATGCTTCCTAGGATGAATCTGATATATATCTATGGACTGTATTCAACACTTACACTATTAATTTCATAACAAGAATCATGCTGGTACTTGTAGTGTTTTTTTCTAACTAGGAAAGTAATATATTTATGGACTGCATCCAGACACTTATACATGTACAAGGAGGCCTAATGCATGCAAACAGAAATCAAACAAAAACCCAACCTTTTTTCTGATAAAAGGGCTATTTAAATTTATAGGTGTCTGCCATTTATAGTGCAACATTCTGCTTACACTAGCAGTATTATCTCGTTAAACATGCTACTGCTGCTGCCACTGCATCAGTGCTTGAAAGTTTTGCAACTCTGGAATACATGGCTGCCACTGTGCATCAAGCTGTTTGAGAGAGACAGCCTGAAGTCCCCTTGTAGAATGGAGTTGCAGTGATGCTTATGTCCTTGACCCTGCCTAGCACTGACCTAGTAACCCAGACTGTCTGTAGAGAGGCTGCCAGGTGGCAGTGCTGCAGTCTGAAACCAGTCTGGCATGAAATGGTGGAGGCAGGTAAATCAGTTTGTGCCCGATAGCGCTGCCTGCCTGCATTCCTGGCATGTCATCTGCCTAATGACTGCTGGCACAGGAGGATGCATTGATTTTATTGCCCCATAAAATAAGAAAAGTGAGCACAGTTGACAAGAAAAAAGGTTTTTGATTCTAAATTTAGAAGTAATCAGTAAGGTTCCTAAAAAGATTAGATAAAAGCCATGAAGTTCTTAGATGCTATTCATTGCCTTAAATCCATTTAAAGTCATTACCCACTTTGACCTGCCCAGCTTTCCTGTTGGGCTGAAAAAGAAATTGCATTACACTTTTACAGATGACTTGGTGGCCGAGTGGTTCTCGCAGCGACGTCCGGCGATTACGGTACAGCGCTTGAACCTGCGCGGTTCAATGAGTTGCATCCTTGAGCAAGATGCTTAACTCGCATTGCTTCTCCCCACCCAGGAGTAAGAAATAGCACCAGGGAAAACTTGCCAGAATAATCACTATAGTTGATTGTGGGCAAAGAAACGAGAAAAGAAAAAAAAAGTACCTGTGGACTGATGGAGACTAAATGACAGACACATTTGGTGAAGATCCATGGAGGAATTGCTGTCCTTACAACAATTTAAATGTTTTTGAAGTTTTTGTTTGCCTCTATTTTTAGGTAAACATGTGTTATGAAAGGAACATGCAAGTTGCCATTAATTTCTGTGCAGTCATTTCCTTAATGGATAGAATCTCATTCCATGAAGGAGCAACATTCTGCCTAAAAGTGAAAAGGTTTCATTTTTTTAAAAGCTGATGTTGCATTGAAATTGAATAGTTTGGGTAGAGAATGATTAGACATGCTGTGTCACTTACTTTATATTAATTAGCTAGTATATGGCTGATGCACCTTCATGGATTTCCATGTACTCAAGGAAAACGTTTTAAAAAGCACAATTGATTATTACCATCGCTGGTATTCTAGGCCCTGACAGCAAGTGCTCTGCATTCAGGTTGCTGTACTTTGTCACAAATGGAAGGTTTTTCCTTCAGTTGTTAGACCATGTGCACTGTCTCTGTTTTGAGCTTGGTCTTTCCTGTCCTTCAGTGGGAGATGCTGTGGAGAGTTGTGGAAGACTGAGCTAGAGTGTCACAGTCCTGTGTGGAAGCTGGCTTGGGCCAAGGTTGCTTTGTGTAGAATTCCTAGCAGGCTGACCTTGGGACAACCTTGTTCCAAGCTAGGAAGCTAATCTTGGCAGCCAGCCTCAGGTGATGCACTTCTAGCTTGGTACAAACATGGGGCCCAAGGTAGGCCCAGGTTGGCTTTCCATCTTGGGACAACCTTGTTCCAAGCTAGGAAGCTAATCTTGGCAGCCAGCCTCAGGTGATGCACTTCTAGCTTGGTACAAACATGGGGCCCAAGGTAGGCCCAGGTTGGCTTTCCATCTTGGGACAACCTTGTTCCAAGCTAGGAAGCTAATCTTGGCAGCCAGCCTCAGGTGATGCACTTCTAGCTTGGTACAAGCATGGGGCCCAAGGTAGGCCCAGGTTGGCTTTCCATCTTGGGCCAAGCTTGGGCCACTGTACTCCATGGTAACTGAGTGACACATACTCTGGTGGTGACACATACTCTGGTGGTGACACATACTCTGGTGGTGACACATACTCTGGTGACTGAGGGATGACATTCATGGGTGGAAGACTATGCTGATGGCTAGATGCTTGTCCGGCTTTGAAAACCCAAGTTTAAATCTCTTTTGAGAGATGGGCATTGCATCATTTTGGATGCTACATACAGTTTGACAAAATCAGAGACTCTCTGTGATCATGCATGTAATTTTGTTACCCTCCCACTCATATGCTGCATGTTTGGGGGGGGGGGGGGGGGGGACCCCTGCTTTTATCTTTAACAGACAGACACACCATGGTTTCTACACAAGATTAAATATTTACAAACTTGAAAGATATCTTGCATTGCAGAACTCACTCAGTCAAAAGCTAAGTCAATTTTTTCACAATCATTATCAATGGTCCACAGCTAAAATTGATAGGTCTGGGCATGTTTTTAGATAAATGGTCTATAGTCATAGCACATTAAACATGTGGTGGCAGTGCTGGTACTGGTTGCAAGGAAAGCAAATTTTTTCAATGCATAGTTTCCACAAATGCCTCAGTGTGGTGCTTTGCAGGGTAGGGAGCATCCTACACTATGGTCACCAGTGGTAGCTCTGGCTCACTGCTGGGCTGTCCTGGTTCCAGGCATTACGTCCACTTGCTCTGTGTGTCATGTCTGCAGGTCTTGTTAATGCTGCAGTGAATGCCAGGACAGGCTGAGGGGACAGACTGCACAGCAGGCCATGTGACCTTTCCAGTGACGTTGAGGTGTGGAGCTGCAAGGTGTTGGCTACAGTTCACTGCACATGTGTCTCCAGGACACATTACTGTGAGGGGCCCTTTAATGAATGAACCTCAAGGCATGCTGACTTGTCATTGGAGAGATGAACCTCCAGGATGAAGATCTCTAGTATGCAGAACTATGTTGCTCAATATGGAGTGGCGGTGTTGTACCATGAAGATGCTCTGAAAAGTGTAGTCCAGGCACTTGTCATTTTTCATCTTGACCACTGCAACTCCCTACTCTATGGGCTCCATATAAAACCTTTAGAGAGTGCAGAACTCGGCTGCTAGGTTGATCAGGAAGATACCACAAAGCCAACACTTTACCCCAGTCCTGTGGAATGGACACTGGTTGCTGCTGGAAAAGAGGATTTAATTTAAGATGTGCACCCTCACTTACAGGTGCATACTGGACAAGGCCTCAGTGCCAAACTATTTCTGTGACCTCTTGAGAGAGCACCATTCAAAGCACTGCCTGTGATTGTTCAATGGAGAGTGGAGTGCCAGGGTCAGTTGTATAGAGTGACTGAAAGAGAATTAATGACAAGCAACAGATAATTGTTCTCTCTTGAGCTGATAAGGCCCTGAAAAGGGCCGTTTGGGGGTGGTTCTGCAGCCAATGAGGGAAGGGTTTCCCTGAGATGAAGAGGTGGCGGGTTGTGATTGTTCAAGGAGTTGCTGGCCTGCCTTCTGAGTAGGTAGGTGCAGGTGGATTCCAATGCTCAGCATGGAGACTATAGAATGGTCTTCTGCTAGACATCTGACAGTCAGCCTCTCTCAGTGACTGTGCTGCGCCTTTGAGCAGTATTCTGAAATTGGGGCTATACAAATCTATCTACCGTACATGCATGTATACATGTGCATGCCATGCACACCTACTGCAATCCAGGGTGCAAGGCTTGTGCTCTATCATGGAGGCCTCAGCATCAAGAAGTACAAGACTGTTGTTCTTTGTCAGGCCTGACTTCTGGTGTTGGGTCTCCATTCTCTGCAGTTGTCACAGCCACCCCCCCCACCCCCCACCCCACCCCCACCCCCCACCCCCCACCCCCCACCCCCATCCCAGCTCCTCAGGCAAGCGAGGTTCAACCGTCTGTGCTGGCACGGAGAAAGAGGCAGGGAGTATATTATATAATTTCATGCTTTGCAGGAACTCTTTCATGTGGATAATCATTGGGAACGTTCACTCAGATATATTTAGGCCTACTATGGAATGTGGAAAGCATGTTCTGTGTCATACATCTCAGAAGAGAGATTGACTCCCACTACGGCTCGTGCCCTCCCTCAGTTGCCGGTCTCCTGTTACCTGAATGGAAGGCTGGGTGCAGGGTGCACACCTGTGCCATGGACTGAAACAAAGGTGGGAAGGACATGAAAGGGGGGCAGAGGGATGGGAGACTAAGGGGTGGGAGACTGAGGAGTGGGAGACTGAGGGGTGGGAGACTGAGGGGTGGGAGACTGAGGGGTGGGAGGCTGAGGGGTGGGAGGCTGAGGGGTGGGAGGCTGAGGGGTGGGAGACTGAGGAGTGGGAGGCTGAGGGGTGGGAGACTGAGGGGTGGGGGAGACAGAAAGGGGAGGGGAGGCACACCCGTGAATGACTCACCTGTCAGAGAGACAGATGGAGGGACAGGCTGGTGGCTGCTTGCCGCCTTTCCAATCTGCCTTCTCCCAGCTGTTGCTGGCCTGGCCTCCCACCTGCCTTGGGGTTGCCATGGCAACGCATCAGGTCTGTAGCTGGCAGTGTCGTCTGCCGTCTTATTCTATTGGTGAGTGGCCTGACTGCTACAGCGAGTGAGAGTGAAAGACGGAGATTAAGGACTGCGGTGTTGCTGATCAGTCGAAGTGAGGGCGTGCCGCCGTTGGCCTTTATTAATTGTCTGTAGAATGCGGGAACAGGAGAAAATTGACGCTTCAGTAGTGGCTGGTTCTACAGAGGAAACCTAATAGTAAAAAATGCAGTGACAGTGGAGATATTGACTGCGAAAAAGACCCTCCTGGAAGACGACGTGACAGTGGAATATGTGACAGTGGAAGATGTGACAGTGGAATATGTGACAGTGGAAGATGCTGCGACGTGGAAAGACGTGGCAGAGAACATGTGTGACAGCGGAGGATAATCCTGCGAGGGGCGATCTCGAGGAGTACCCAGCCGTGTTTATTGGAGTTACCTTGGCAACCGTGGACAGCACACATGTTTATTGCGTGGTTCCTGGCAGTGGAGGCAGGGCGGAGCGCTGTGTGCGTCGTGCTCATTACGTCACTACGGTGAGTTGAGTGGAGTCTTGAAGTCTCCATATCGACTCCTCCTCTCCGTCTGCATCCAGTGTTGCCTACGTACCTCCGTACCTCTGTGTGCATCTGTCGCCAGTGCACACCGTACGAGCGTGTGTCGTTGTGCATGGGGACTGCTCAGAGGATATCAGCGCTGTAGGTAAGTAGGGCGATCATGACTGCCACGACCTTGGTACTACAAGAACCTCGTGGGTTGTATGACACTAGATCTCCAGTGCAGGTGTACGTGTGTGTGTGTGTGTGTGCGTGCATGCGTGCGTGCGTGTGTGTGTGTGTTTGCGTGAATGTGTGTGCGTGTGCGCACGTGTACAGGTGTGTTTGTGTGTGTGTGCGTCTGTTTGTGGGTGTGCGTTCGTGCATGTGTGTGTATGAACGCGCGTGTGTGGCGTGCGTGCATTTATAGCGTGTTTATTGGTTGAAATAATTTGTCCACAAACTTATTTGAGAAGTATAGTATGACTGCGACTGCCATGGGCGTGCTCTTGGTTTAAACTACAACGTACCCACGAGTGTTTCTTGAAATGGTTGAAGGCTACGCTGTTTCGTTTGGATCGTGTCTTTAGATCAACAGAGCAAAAATCGTCATGCATTGATCAGTAAAAGTAACCATGCAAACCTCTTCTCTCTCTCTCTCTCTCTCTCTCTCTCTCTCTCTCTCTCTCTCTCTCTCTCTCTCTCTCTCTCTCTCTCTCTCTCTCTCTCCCTCCCTCCCTCCCTCTCTCCCCTCTCCTCTCCTCTCCTCTCCTCTCCTCTCCTCTCCTCTCCTCTCCTCTCCTCTCCCTTCCCCTCCCCTCCTCTCCTCTCCTCTCCTCTCCTCTCCTCTCCTCTCCTCTCCTCTCCTCTCCTCTCCTCTCCTCTCCTCTCCTCTCACACACTACGATTTTGTATTCTCACAATGATTTCATCTGGTGAGAGTCTCCGACTTTGATCGTACGGAACGGAATGCTTTCAATCAATGGCTGTAGCATGTGCATTGCCTACGGCCCTTGCAACCCTGTAGTGCTGTCTGTATTGGGATGCCAAATCGTTCAGGACTTTTGAAAATGCTCGTAAGTTTGGCTAAGGCTACTTTCACTTGAGATCTGCCCGATAACTGCAGATTCAAGTTGTCAGAAGAGTGGTGTTTTCGTCCAGGAGAATGAGCAGTCAAGGTGATACATGCAAAGCCACAGCTCAGCCGAAACAACTTGAGGGTATTGCTCCACTTCTGCTGTTGCACAGCTGCCGTTGCAGCTTGGCTATATACATGCACATGTACGTGTCAAGCACAGCTCTTTATGGGACTGGATGCAGACGTCCATCTGAGGCCTATATGCTGCATGTATTGCTGGGGAGGGTCAAATCAGAGGGCTTGGGCCGCAAGACCAGCCGCATGTAGACATCTCGTGCAACTGCTATGGACTGCACTGTCCCTTCTGCTCTCCCCTCCACCACTCTCCTCTCTGTTCCGCCACTCCACTGTGCCTTGCTTGGTCATTCGATCCTTGATCCACTATCTTTTTTCCTCCCTCCATTCTCTTTTCCTCCATTGTCCCTTTTCCTCCCTCCAGACTCTTTTCTTCCAGTTTCCCTTGAGTGGCCATTTCCTGGCTCTGCTGTCTCCCTTCACCACTCCACTCTCATTTACTCCACTTTCCCATGGTTTAGTCTCCCTTGCTCCACTGCCCCCTTCTCCAATACACAACTGTTTTTTCAGCCACTCCACTGTCCTTTAGTTGGCTTTGCTCCAATGTCGCCCTTCCTCATTCCACTCTCATTTTCTTCTCTCTGCTGTCCCTTGGATGACTTCCTTGCTCCACTGTACCTTCCCCACTACACTTAACTGTTATTTCATTTACTCCACTGTCCATTGGTTGACTGTTCCGTGTTCCACTGTCCCCCTTTCCCACTCCACTCACTGTTCCTTCACTTCACTGTTTCCAGGTTGGCTTTTAATTGCTCCACTGTCCTTCTTCCTCCCTCTACTCTTTTTTCCTGTAGTCTGCTGTCCCTTGGTTTGGCTGTTGCTCCACTGTCCCACTTCCCCACTCCACTCTCATTTCTGCTCTCTATTGTCTCTTGGTTGGCTGTTCTGTGTTCCACTGTCCCACTTCCCCACTCCACTCTCATTTCTGCTCTCTATTGTCTCTTGGTTGGCTGTTCTGTGTTCCACTGTCCCACTTCCCCACTCCACTCTCATTTCTGCTCTCTATTGTCTCTTGGTTGGCTGTTCTGTGTTCCACTGTCCCACTTCCCCACTCCACTCTCATTTCTGCTCTCTATTGTCTCTTGGTTGGCGGTTCTGTGTTCCACTGTCCCACTTCCCCACTCCACTCTCATTTCTGCTCTCTATTGTCTCTTGGTTGGCGGTTCTGTGTTCCACTGTCCCACTTCCCCACTCCACTCTCATTTCTGCTCTCTATTGTCTCTTGGTTGGCGGTTCTGTGTTCCACTGTCCCACTTCCCCACTCCACTCTCATTTCTGCTCTCTATTGTCCCTTGGTTGGCTGTTCTGTGAACGTTCCACTGTCCCACTTCCCCACTCCACTCTTTTTTTTCATCGACTCCGCTGTCTTTGCTTCACTTTCTTTACAGTCCC
>JAWQFJ010020425.1:7500-10814 GCA_034096865.1 Theodoxus fluviatilis | reverse complement strand
GGTGGATGGGTGGACGGACGGGTGGACGGACGGACGGGTGGACGGACGGACGGACGGACGGACGGATGGATGGATGGATGGATGGATGGATGGGTGGATGGATGGGTGGATGGGTGAACTGGTGGACGGGTGGAGGGACGGACGGACGGACGGATGGATGGATGGATGGATGGACGGATGGGTGGACGGATGGACGGACGGATGGATGGATGGATGGATGGATGGATGGATGGATGGATGGATGGATGGATGGATGGATGGATGGATGGATGGATGGATGGATGGATGGATGGAAGTATGGATGGATGGATGGGTGGATGGGTGGATGGATGGGTGGATGGGTGAACTGGTGGACGGACGGACGGACGGACGGACGGACCGACGGACGGATGGATGGATGGATGGATGGATGGATGGATGGATGGATGGATGGATGGACGGATGGGTGGACGGATGGACGGACGGACGGATGAATAAACAAATACAAAGAAACAAATAAGTAAATGAAGTTTTACGACCTCTAAGCTCTGCAAGTCCACCAATCACGAACTGCCAAGAACCTGTCAGAATATGATTCAGTTCTCTCACGATTTCCCTAAATATTCGCCACTTACAAAACGCATAGGGAGACGCGGTGGGTCTATTCGTACCTCCAACCCACTGGGGGTCTTTTCTTACCCCCAACCCACAGGGGGTCTATTCTTACCCCCAACCCACAGTGGGTCTATTCTTACCCCAACCCACAGGGGGTCTATTCTTATCCCCAACCCACAGGGGGTCTATTATTACCCCCAACCCACTGGGGGTCTATTCGTACCTCCAACCCATTGGGGGTCTATTCTTACCCCCAACGCACAGGGGGTCTATACTTACCTCCAACCCACAGGGGGTCTATTCTTACCACCAACCCACAGGGGGTCTATTCTTAATCCCAACTTAAAGAGGGTCTATTCGTACCCCCAACCCACAGTGGGTCTATTCTTACCCCCACCCACAGGGGGTCTATTCTTACCCCCAACATACAGAGGGTCTATCCGTGCCCCTACCCACTACGGGTCTATTCTTACCCCTAACTTACAGAGGGTCTATTTTTACCTTCACTCCACAAGGGGTCTACTCTTACCCCCAACACACGCGGAGTCTATTTTTATCCTAACTCACAGGGGGTCTATTCTAACCCCCAACCCACAAGGGGTTTAATCTTACCCCAACACACGGAGTCTATTCTTATCCCCAACATACAGGGGGGTCTATTCTTACCCCCAACCTACAGGGGGTCTATTCTTACCCCCAACCCACTGGGGGTCTATTCTTACCCCCAACCCACAGGGGGTTGCAGAGGAAAGATAGTCGGGACCCAACACAAAGGTGGAGTCAGTCAGAGTGTCCAACCATCGGAGGTACAGCCAGATGAAGAGGTCTGTATCTGTTGACACTTTCACACAGTTCATTGATTTTACAAAGATACTATCAATTCCAATCTGGGCCCGTATCCAGAACGGCGAGTTATTTTAACCCCGATTTATCTCTAAACTCAGACGATTCCAACTGTCTGTTCCGCTCTCCCTTGGCTGGAAACCAGTATATATATAGCAAAGCGCAACCTAGGATCCTCTGACGAGCGTACCTTATCTAACCGATCAAGATAACCCGGGGTTAAGGGATAAATCGAGTGTTAAAAAGATAAATCGCCGTTCTGGATACGGGCCCTGCAGTCAATCTTCAAAGACATTCATTCGTTCACTCATTCGTTCATTCATTCATTCATTCATTCATTCATTCATTCATTCATTCATTCATTCATTCATTCATTCATTCATTCATTCATTCATTCATTCATTCATTCATTCATTCATTCATTCATTCATTCATTCATTTATTAATTCATTCATTCATTCATTTATTCATGCATTCATTCATTCATTCATGTATTTATTTATTCATTCATTCATTCATTCATCAATTCATTCATTCATTCATTCATCCATCAGTTTCATTCATTCATTCATTAATCAATTCATTCATTAATTCATTCATCCTTTCACTCATCCATCCATCCATCCATTTATCCACTCATTCATTCACATTTCATTCCTTCATTCATTCGTTCGTTCGTTCATTCATTCATCTATCTTTTTTTTTCGTTTTTTTTTTCATTCATCCATCCATCCATCTCGAGATGCCCCCCTCAGTTTCTGGGTCTGCATTCTGGACTTGGTCACAGACTGCCTGAAGCTGGGACACTGCATGGGTCTAGGAATTCTTCGTCCACCTCTCGCGGGAAGTCAGATCTTGGAGGAACTCAACCGTGGTCGGAGTGACGCGAGTTCCAATTATGCCACCAAGGAGGAAAGCCAAAACGGGAATTCATGTGACACTAAGCTAGCGGCGCTGTGAAAGTCCTTCCAGATTTCCCTGGTGTCAAAGCCAGACAGTCTGAGAAGATAAATTCTGAATAAAAACGGGGGATTTTTGCGAGATTTTGAAAATTCGGGGCGGAGGCAGAGAAGCGTAGAACTCATACAGAACATGGTCCTGTGGATAAATGGCACATCAAAAATGTCTGCAGCGACGGTTTTCGACAGAGAAGGCAGGCAATCTACATATAAGTGTCCGCAATGAGAGGTGTCAAGGTAAAAGATTGGGCGCGATGATCTTGGTCTGGTCTCCTTTTGTGTCAAGGTCTTGTCAGACATGCTCATCTCTCATCTCTGACTTTTCAAGAAGACATTTCAGAGATCAGAGTCCTTCTTAGCTCTTATCCCCTACAAATAAATGTTCGTATTTTCATTCTCTCTTGTCAAAAAATGACACACGCAGTGACAGACACCGTCCCTTTTCGCAAGGGGAGAAAAAAATAGAAGATTTACATGCAGGAATAGAAATAGAAACGAAATATTCTGACTTACTCTTATTTATCTTTATATTTTAAAAAACCCACAGAAGCTGTAGAATTGTGCATGAAAAGTACCAGTAAAAAAAGCATTACAACAATATTAACCACAACTGCTACTACAAATTAGAACAGAAACCTTGCACAAAGTATTTTTGTGTATTGCAAAAGTAGCCAGCACTAAACAGAGACACACATACGAAGATCAAACAAACAATCAAACAAACAAACAAACAAACAAGCAAAACAGTATCTGCATTACTGATGTGGAGGAAATCATTTCGGTGGACTGCTGAACGAATGCTATGTTCTGTGCTGTGTGGATGATCAGACATTTTGGACTGGGTTGGTCTGAGATGCAAATATATTGTGTACAACGCTTTACAGACCATTTTCTCAAAACAGCCTCCATTGCAAAAGC
>JAWQFJ010020424.1:0-15869 GCA_034096865.1 Theodoxus fluviatilis | reverse complement strand
ACTTTATTTCTTTAAACACTGTATATAATGGAGACAGTAAAAGGTTTGCTAGTGTTAAGGCATACATGTACAAACACAAAAAATTATTATAGGCATTCATCGTTTAAGTTGTGATTATTTGTTAATAAAGTTGACAGTTTGAATTTTCCAACTTATGTGAAATATTTGATCATGAACTTTTTTTTAAAGATGCCAATGGAGGTGTGATTAGGACTGTATAAACATGCAGACACAATCAACCCCAGGAGAATGTTCCTTACAGGAACTACAGATTGGGGTGGGGCATGGAAGATGAAGAATAGCTGTGAAGAAGAATAACACAGCATGCTCACATTTCTTTATTAACAGAAACGTTTGCAATGTGAATCCCACCGTGGCACTTATCGACGCCTTCCATACCCCCTCCCATGGAACAGCAACCAGAATTAGCAATGGGAAAAGAGTCAAAGCAGACAACACTGCAACCAGACAACTTAAAGCAAAGCTGCACTTCTAAATAACCCCCAAATCACACCACTATGCATGAGAAAGTGTCACAGTAATTAAATAAAGCAACAAGCACAGCACTTCACTCACAGGAGGCAATGGAAACTGTAAAGAGCAGACAACACTGCAACCAGACAACTTGAAGCAAAGCTGCACATACTTTTATGCATGGAAGAAATTGGTCACTGATAGTAATTGAATAAAACAACAAGCGTAGCACTTAGCGCACAGGAGGCAATGCAAATCATAAAAGAACCACGAACCAAATCACCTTGAAATCTGAATTTATCAATTGTCCAGCGCACATACAAATCACGAACTTCTCACTTGTCCTGCAAACATGCATTGCTATTTAGTTGGTGCATTACAATGCATTAACATTCTCCCATCCATTAGTACCATGAAGCCCTACATCTGAATTTACACCTTGGCCTATAGTCACCATGTGGCACCCACCAGGAATGTGTGTTTGTAATTAGTGAAAAGAAAGCATAGCCAAGGAAGGAATTAAATAACATTGCTTTTTTCAGTAATATATCCTTTAAAATAATTACAAATGAAAAATTCACATGCAGGAAGTAGAAATGAGTGATGGATTCTTGAGAGCAGAGCATTAAAGGGGTGGCATTATATCACACTGACCAATGTTTGTAAAGGGGTGGCATCATATCACACTGACCAATGTTTCTAAAGGGGTGGCATGATATCGCACTGACCAATGTTTTTAAAGGGGTGGCATCATATCACACTGACCAATGTTTCATCAGAGGCTATCAAAAGCAAAGTACAAATAGAATTAAAGAAACATCATTTATGACCAATCTTCATGATGTCCATTAATTTGATTAAGACATATTCTGTAGGATTGCATCACAAATGATCTAATACAAGTTTAAATGTCTGTACCTGATATGGGAAAAAGTCTTTAAGACATTTGGAGATCAGGAGGCAGCTAGAGATGAGATGCAGAGACAGGCAGGTTAAGATGAGTAGATGAAAAGATAGAGATGGACATTAAGATATAGACAGAAGGACAGATGACCCGACAGACTGATGGACAGACAGACAGACAGACAGACAGACAAGAAGGAACAGAGTGACTGACACAGTGACCAAGGCAGACAGACTGAACTGTGAATATGAAAGGTGAAAATATGCAAATATTAAAATTCATTATATAGCAGATAATTGTACTATTTGTTTGAACAGGTATATCATTCTGCCACATGCTGCTTAAAAAAAAGTTATTTCCCAGTCCCACATGTCAAAAAAACTACCCATCTTTAAGAAAACACATGTAATGATGTCTCTCTCTCTCTCTCTCTCTCTCTCTCTCTCTCTCTCTCTCTCTCTCTCTCACACACACACACACACACACACACACACAAACACACGCATCCATGCACATGCACTGAAGTACAATGGATCTGACTGGAAAACTATGTCAGATATTAAACTACAACATAATGATGATTCAAGAAACCACCAATAACAGATGACATTATAAATTTTATTTACCTTGTAAAGGAACTGATGCAGTTTCTGCAGAGGTGGAAGGAGTTGGGCAAAGGAGAGGGTGGTTTTCCAAGCATGCCTCTGCAACAGAAAAAAAGAAGACTTAGGAAGTAAGTCATGATAAAGATCTATGGAAATACATGTTTTTACTGAAAGAAAAGTGTACGGTATGTGACTGGAAGGCTATATATATATCAGACACTCAAGTATGACATAAAAGTGATTGAACAGACCCCCACACTCAGATGACACTTTGACATTTCTATACCTTGTGAAGGCACACTGCATGTGTCTTGGGCAGGAATGGATGGTGATTCCACCAAGATGGCAGGAGGGCAAGGGAGAGAAGTTTTGGCTGAACTTTCCTCTGCAAAAAGACAAATACCACCCCATGATAGAAATACACTGAGATTTTAAACTGAAAAAGAGGTGTAAGTTAAGTGACTGGAAGAAAACTATTTCAGCCTCTCCGAAAATGACAAAACATCAATCCATTGCCTCAGATTGATTAGCAATGCTCAGTGCAAACATTAAACGTATCTACCTGCTGAAAGGTTCTGGCCTTGCCTGACCAACATATAGAGAGCACCACATCTCACTGTTCTTGCAGGAGGTGGTTCTATGATGCAAACCAAATCTGTGGCTGAAACAGAAGGAGAGAGTTTATGATCATGTAAGTTGCAGTAACCACTTCTGATTGTCGTCGCAACTTTTTTTTTTAAACAGTGAGAGTGTATCAGTGGGTGGGCGACAGCCCTGACAGTCTCGGCGCTGATGATGCTGCGCCGGCCGGCTGGCTCGGTTTGGCTGGCAAGTCTGTGTCACCTAGTTGGTTCCACTCAGCCACAGTACGGACAAAGAAGGATCGAGTTCCTGTACTGGTCTGTCGTGCTGGGAGGAATGACGAATCCTCGCGTGTTGTTTATGGCCTGTCGTTCTATGATGTTGTTGCTTATGAACCCTTGCAGCCTTGTAGGGATAACTCTCCGTCGGCCACTGACAGCAGGAGTGAGAAACTTCTCTGGGGGCAGCGCCGGGATCAGGCCCTCCGCGATCTTGTTCAGGAGTGTGAGGTGTTGCTGCTTGCGGCGCTCTTTCAGTAGTGGGAGGTTCAGGTCTCTGAGCATGCTGCTCATGCAGCCCGGGACTCGTAGTCACTTGTGACGATGAAGCGGGCGGCTTAAATTGGCACTGAACTCTCTCGAGTTTGTCAATGTCCTTCTGTAGGTAGGGCTCCCTTACAGTTGCGTCGTATTCTAGCTTTGACCGCACAAGGGAAATGTACGCCAGGCGTCTAAACTCTTTGGGGCAGTTTCGGAGGTTCCGGCGCAGGAAGCCCACTGTTGATGCGGCTTTGCTGCAGATGTTAGAGATGTGGGATGCCCACTTGAGATCGGCGGACAACAGTATGCCTAGGTAGGGGCTGTGTAGTACTTGCTGTAGGATTACTCCCTCTAGGCTGTACATGTAGGACGACTTGCTTTTGATGGAGAGGATGGAGCATTTCTTCGCGTTGAAGCGCATGCCCCACTTGTTGGCCCAGACTTCTAGTTGTTTCAGGTCGGTCTGGAGTGTGAGGTGGTCTTGGAAGCTTTTTATCCTCCGGTAGAGCAGGCAGTCGTCGGCGAACAGTCTGACTGTGGATGAAACGGATTGTGGCAGATCGTTGATGTGTACTAGGAACAGGAGAGGCCCTAGTACCGTTCCTTGCGGGACGCCTGACTCGACTGCTGCTAAGTATGAAGCCTCGCCCCCCACTACGACTCGCATTGATCGCTTGGTGAGGAAGTTCGTTAGCCACGTGTGGATTGGTCCTCGCACGCCGTAATGGTCCAGTTTGTGCATGAGCTTCGAATGAGGGACCGTGTCAAACGCTTTGGAGAAGTCCAAAATGGCGACGTCAACCTGAGCTCCAGCATCATATACGACTCCAGGATGTCGTTGGTGGTAGTGAGCAGCTGCGTTTCACAGGAGTGGCCGCTACGGAATCCATGATTCTTGTTGGTGAGCACCCCGAGTGTTTCCAGGTGGTTTCGGAGATGGCGGCAGATGATGTGCTCCAGGAGCTTACATGCCACTGATGTTAGGGAGACTGGTCTGTAGTTTTCTGCACGGTTCCGATCACCCTTCTTGAACACTACTGAGATGTTGGCCGCCAGCCAGCCCTTTGGGAGATGACCACTTTCTAGTGAGCGGTTGAAGATGGTTGTCAAGGCTGGTGCTATGGATACGGCGCAGGTCTTAAGGATCTTATTGGGAATATTGTCTGGGCCAGAGGCTTTCGAAGCGTTCATGTTTTTAAGGAGCTTGGTGACGCCATTTGTGTCCATGGTGATTTTCCCGATGTTGGGGTAGGGGGCTTCTTTGATCTCTGAAGGGGGGGGGGGAAGTTATCGTCCTTGGTGAAAACAGACTTGAACTGGGTCAGGAGAATCTGGGCTTTTGAGAGGCTGTCGCTGACAAGGGACGGTCCCTTTTTTAGGGGTGCTACCCCTAGGTTGTCTTGGTGCCTGGACTTCACATATTTCCAGAAGGGCTTTGTGTCGTTTGTTTCAAGTCCCTTTTTTATAGTGGCATTCACGTAGTCCCATTCGGCACATCGTGTTTCTCGTCGGCATTCCCGCTGGAGAAATTTGTAGTTCTCCCAGTTCCCAGTCTTCTTGGCTTGTTTGTAGAGGCGTTTCTTTCTTTTCAGCATCTTCTTAACGTGCCAGTTGACCCAAGGTAGACTTGAGTTTGTTCGGCGGAGTTTTGATGGGATGAGTCTTTCGACGGCTGACGTTAAGGATGTCTTGAAAATAGTCCACATGGACTCGAACCTGATGGAATTTCTACTAACAAGGAGTAGATGGATGTAGGGATATTACTGGAACGAAGGCTTAAAAAATGTATTATTTTGGCCATAATTTTTCTTCCCACATGGACTTTCTCGAATGAGGTTTGGAATGCTGAAAACGCACAAAGAACATCATCTTCGCAGCCAGTTTAAAACGGCTCGATCTGAATGGTGGTGTGTGTGACTGAGTGGTCAGGAAAATGTTGTGTATACAGTCGTTTTTGGTCGAGTTAAAGCTTAAGCGGAGTCGGGGTGGCATGTGCCGTCGTCTTAACCGTTTCATTTTTCCTAATGAGACAATTATGAAGAATGTTGGCCTGGACCAAATAAAATGATCGGGTTATCCGGAGTGTCGTGTTATCCGATGCCGTGCCATGTGGAGTCCACTGTATATCAGTTACATAACCAAAAGCTCAATGACAACAAATTTTAGTTGAAGCAAAGAACTTGAGACATTAAAAAAAGTGTAGGGACAGCAGAAAAAAGGGTTGGTCAGGTTACCATTACCACAACTACCTTTTTGTGGCTAGAAGAGGGAGGAGGAGTAGCGGGCGAACCAGAGGCTTTTTTTTCTCGAGAAAGCTGCGGCAGTTCCGCGTCAACCCTGAGATTCTCCACCTCTTCTACCAGGCGACGATTCAGAGCGTCGTCTCCTTCAACCAGCTGTGTAACCACAGCAGTGTGAGGAAGGGCGACATGAAGAAGCTGGAGAAGGTCGTGGAGAAAGCCGGCGCCATCATTAACCTCCAGCCTCTCAGTGATGCTGAAATGGTCGTTGTCAACCACATTCGGGGACAGAGTACTCGGAGTACTCTGTCCCCGGGGACAGAGTACTCCGAGTACTTTGTCCACGGGGACAGAGTACTCGGAGTACTCTGTCCCCGGGGACAGAGTACTCGGTCTTTGAAATCTCGTCCTTACAGTCACGTGACATACCGATGACCATGTGATATATCGCGACATGTTCTTCACTCGGCGATAAGTGTTTCTCGCCGGCACTGTATTCAAATAGTTCAACAAATCTTGTCCCATTCGAACGTCGACCGCCATTTTGATAGGTAAACTGCCTGTTGTTGGCAGTCTCGTTCTCGTTCAAATGCCGAGATTTCAAAAACCGAGTACTCTGTCCCCGTGGACAGAGTACTCCGAGTACTCTGTCCCCGTGGACAAAGTACTCGGAGTACTCTGTCCCCGGGGACAGAGTACTCCGAGTACTCTGTCCCCGAATGTGGTTGACAACGACCATTTCAGCCTCAGTGATCGCTACCCCAGTGTGGCCCTGAGGAAGATGGGCAAGATGCGCTCCGACGACCGCCACCCTCTTCACCAGGCTTTCGCGTCATGCGAACCCACTCGTGAGTCCTCACGTCGCCTGAGGTGCTGACCTGCTAGAACAAACCGTATGAGGGATTCGTTCCTCCCGACAGCCATCCGTCTCTTCAACGAGTCCCGGTGAATGGGTAGTATGCATGAAGATTGTTGTGAGACTTGACGTGACTGTGGAACCAGGAGTGACGTACGCGAACTGTGACTGAAGAGTGGGTGATGTGAACTGTGACTGTGAGGATGAGTGATGAGAGCTTAGACTATGTGACCAGGATTGATGTGACTTATGACAGAGGATTGGGGTAATGTGAACTGGGACTATGAGGACTTGTAGTGCTGTGAACTGTGACGGAAGGACTATGAACGGTGTGAACTATATGTCTGTGACAACAAGGATGAACAGATGAGAGAGAGAGAGAGAGAGAGAGAGAGAGAGAGAGAGAGAGAGAGAGAGAGAGAGAGGAGGGGGGGGGGGGGGGAGGAGAGAGAGAGAGAGGGGGGGGGGGGAAGGAGAGAGAGAGAGGGGGGGGGGAGGAGAGAGAGAGAGAGGGGGGGGAGGGGAGGAGAGAGAGAGAGGGGGGGGGGGGGAGGAGAGAGAGAGGGAGCTAAAACACATGCGACAACGTGCACGGTCTTTCTCGACAATGATGCGTTGCACAACCCAAGGATGTAGGGGATGGGGCGCGACGTGTCGCGTTTCCTAAAGCGAGGGAAGCAAGAAACTTGCGAGAATCCCAGGAAATGGAGTTGCGTTACGTCTTTTAGCGGCGAGAGTCGCAAGAGACTCGCGAGAAGACGCGAGAAAACAGTGGCTGCGCTCGATTTATCCGCCTGAATCCGTCGGCGGCGGTCCGCCGCCACGTGACCGGCGATCCTCCGTCACGTGACCGGCTAATCGACAGCTTTCGTGCCAATCGAGCGCTTTCGGCTGATCAACATGGCGGCACAATTGTGGTGTTTAGAAGAGTTACTAGACAGCGGTTGCGATGATGAGGAAATGTGCTGTCTTCTTGGTTTATGGTAAGGTTTGAGGTTATTGTGTAAATGGAACATTTTCATTACCACTACCTATGCCCTGATAAGTGACTCCTGAGCCTAGGTGCAGTCAAAGACCCTATAATTATACACTAAGACCACGCACTCGAGCGATTTTCCTTTACACAAAGGGAGGTCAGAATTTAGAGTTACGTCCCTTCGCGAGAGAATTTTCAATTCGAACTTAATGCAGGATTTCTCACCGTCAACCACACATCGTGCACACAATAAAGAAAAAAAATCGTAATCTACTTCAATTGTCCAGCGGAAATTGCAGCGAGGTGGCAAATTAAGGCACACATGAGTCAGCGGAGAACAAATTATCGAATATTTTCAGTGTCGAATCGTCATGTAACAAAAAGCCTAGTCTTGTCGTCGCCATCTTGGATCTTCGTTCGCCTCAGAAAACCTGACGGCGGACCCGGCGGTTCGCCAGGTGATCCGCCGGTCACGTGACCTGAAGAAATTGAGCGCATCAAAAAACCCGCCGGTGCCCCGTCTCGCCCGCCGGCGGATTCCGGGGGACAAATCGAGCGCAGCCAATAGACCTTATTCACACGACCCGCCATTTTGGTTTTAAAACGAGGCCCCGTACGCTAACGCGGCGACCGCGCTACCTTCACAGTATTGCTGGAGCGGCAGTTTGACAAATGTTCCGGACTTTTCTCAAGGTGATGTGGAAAGATGGTCGAACGAAGGCAGAACAATAGCAAGAAGACAAAGTGACAAAGGCTATGAGAAGTGGATTGAAGGGTTTATCGACTACGATGCCATCAAAGGTTGGTACACAGTGACAAATTCTTTCGCTTAGATTAGAACTGAGTGTTCGACTTTTATTCTTTCTTGGTGTCGCTTTCAAATCTGTTCACAGTACTAGGCTGGCTGATTTACTTAGATGTGATTTTTTTAATGCGTGCTAACTGATATTAGGTTTAGAGCTTGAATTTTCGATGATATTACACAAGTTCTTTTTCGCTTACAACTCAAGTGTTCGAACCAATGAAAACCACGAAAAGAGACGGTCGTTTCGTTCCTTGCCTGTCAATGGCCAGCTTGTCATGAGGTCAGCGCGTGATCACGGGCTGACCTCATGACAAGCTGGCCAATGAGAGGCAAGCAACAAAACGGCCGTCTCTTTCCGTGGTTTTCATTGGTTTGAACACTCGAGTTGTAAGCGAAAAAGAACTTGTGTAATATCATCGAAAATTCAAGCTCTAAACCTAATATCAGTTAGCACGCATTAAAAAAAAAATCACATCTAAGTAAACCAGCCAGCCTAGTACTGTGAACAGATTTGAAAGCGACACCAAGAAAAAAAGCAAACTCGAACACTCAGTTCTAATTTAAGCGAAAGAACTTGTCACTGTGTACCAACCTTTGATGGCATCGTAGTCGATAAACCCTTCAATCCACTTCTCATAGCCTTTGTCACTTTGTCTTCTTGCTATTGTTCTGCCTTCGTTCGACCATCTTTCCACATCACCTTGAGAAAAGTCCGGAACATTTGTCAAACTGCCGCTCCAGTAATACTGTGAAGGTAGCGCGGTCGCCGCGTTAGCGTACGGGGCCTCGTTTTAAAACTAACATGGCCGCCGCGTGAATAAGGTCTATAACTTTGTCAGGCTAGAGAGCACTTGAGGCTTGCTGCGCCTCGTGAACAAGCCTTTGGTCTCTAAAGTGGGTGCTTGATTAGAGGACTCTAATGGTGCGCACTGTGTCCAGACACCACATCCGGGCCCCACAAGCAGCGTTTTTATGATTGACCGAGCCAAGCTGCCACCCACTGTGCTCCGCCATTTCTTTTCCAGTTTGCTTGCAAAACACTCATTTGAAGAATAACTGACATCCAGGCAAAGAGATGATAACCAAACAACAGTATCAGTTTCAAAGGACTGGCCAAAGTGTTTGTTGCGGTTACGTGAGCGAATTAATTACTCTCGTTCAAAGTAGTCGAGAAAGCGTCTGTTAATGTCAACGCAATTAGTGGTAGCCAATGTACCGAGTCACTGAAGGCTTGTTCAGAAGTACTCAGCGCTGCATGAGCGCTTCATGTTGGCAATTGAGCGCTTCATGCCACTCCTGACCCTGCCCTCCCCCCAGATTTTGTGCAGCGCTTCACTTGTTAAAGGGGAGGTAAATCTTCTGCGCCCCATGTTGTGTTGATAGACGCGAAGAAAGTGTTTTCTTCGCCACAGACATCGTTTATGCACGTTTAAATGTATTCTGCATGAATAAAGTCCACTACGGTGTCATCCTTACTTGCCATTACTTGCACATACAGAGCGCTTGGGGCAAATAAAGCCCGTTCCTGTCCCAAAATGATGTTTCTGAGGGTTATTTTACGCGTCGACGGCCAGTGCGGGATCGAAGACGCCATTTTGTAATGATGCAAAATCATCCTGCTGCACGTCGGAGGCGTGTTCAAGACACCTACCGGTACGTACCGGTACGTACCGGTAGCATCTTGAACGACTTGTTACGGCTACCGGTACGTACCGGTACGTACCGCGCCGGAGAGCCGTTGCGCCCGCTGCGCCGTGTATAGCCAAAATGGCTGCCTTCGGGGAAAGGAAGAAGTCATCATCACAAATATGCACTGTGGCACGCATTTCGACCTGTGATTATTACCCAGCCTATGCGAGACGTTACAAGAAGGTAGGCTGATATTGTACTTTTCTTTTTTAAAAGAATAACTGCTCTGAAATAATTACCGGGCAAGATGTGAGCAAACATTTCAACGACAGAGCAAAACAATTTTAAGGGAAGCAACTCTTATTTCTTACATTTAGCCCTTGGTTTGTGGTGTTACCTCCCTTGAAGAGTGCATCGAACTATTCTTGCTTACACCAAGTCAGCACTGTCGTTTTGACATAAATTTCTATTCGAGCGATGTCGAGCATTCATGCACAGCTACAGCTTAACGTATTTCATCAGCTTCCACAAGGAACAAGCAGTCTGCAGCTGCTGGTTTACTCATTTGGTTGAGAAGCGCAATCCGCGGCGATGAGAAAGCATCTTGGAAGCCATCTTGGCTACCGTTGGGTCATAACGAGTCGTTCAAGAAGGCACACCGGTAGGTAGGCTACCGGTAGGCTACCGGTAGGTCGTCTTGAACACACGGCGCATTGGTGATTCACAGCGCTGCTCAGCGCTGAGTGAAGCACGCCCCAAATTGGCCGTTCAGGAGTGAATCACGTGCAGCGCTGAGTAAGCGCTTTGAGGGACTGCGCCTTCTGAACTCCCCTTGAGTTACCCTCATTTCGAGTTGAACAATGCGGTAATTTCAACAAACTTTTGATGTATTCTACGTAGATCCTTGAGAAATTAATACTTTTATTTGGTCACGGTTTCTTTGTATGTTTTTGTCAGTGATTCTTAGAATGAGTGTTTTGCATGCGGACAAGAGAAAACATGCCAGTGCTGAGAGGGGGGACCGACAGAATGTTTGACTGCCATGGAAACACCACAGAGCTGCCAGAAGAGATGGGCGTCACCGCTACTCTCCCACTTTGCCAGAAGAAGGATGCGGAACCCAAAAGGTCGCAGGGATCTTCGTCAGTAATGTCAGTGGTTCCCAGTTTCAGAGACACCGCTGATCAGAGGAAGGATGCCCACAGTCCACCAGCTGACGACTTTTGACCCAGGTTCTGACCGCAGGCGACTTACCTCAAGACGTCGTGGCAAGGATGATGGCAACGCAGACTGACCATGTGGTCACGATCTCTTCCAAATTCTCGGAAGAAACTGAAAGGCCAAGTAGACTGTTCGTGCAACGCGAACTTCACGAGGCCGCCACAATAAACTTTTCGTTCGTTCGTTAGTTCGGTTGTTCGTTCGTTCGTTCTTTCGTTCGTTCGTTCGTTCGTTCTGTCGGTCTGTCCTCTTTGTCTGTCCTGTCTATCTGTCTTGTCTAGCGTGTCTGTCCTGTCTTTCCTGTCTGTACGTCGTGTCTGTCTGGCCTCTTTTCTGTCCTGTCTGTCTGGCCTGTCTTTCTGTCATGTCTGTCCTGCCTGTCTGTCCTGTCTGTCTGTCCTCTTTGTCAGTCCTGTCTGTCTGGCCTGTCTGATCTATCTGACTGTCTTTCCTGTCTGGCCTGTCTGTGGTGGTTGTACGACGCAGCTGCTAAAGCGGTAGTGCTTGCACGGGTTTCGGTAAACGTGGCATAGCGTAAGTAAAGCGCGGATTCCTGTCTGCGACTGACCTTTCTCAATCTTGTTGGAAATTAATTATCCAGATTTCTCCCGTCCCAGGGATTGAACCATGGCACTGCGCCTCGCCCATAACCAGACTCCAGAGCTTGCTCGCCTAAATCTCCGGTCAAAAGACAAATTTTCCAATAGGCAAATAGAAGTTGAGGAGCTGACTATGCACTTATGCAGGAAGGAGGACTATTGGAATTTTTATTTATTAACTTGAATCGTTTCGAGTTTGGTTGAGTGCCTCCTTTTTGCCTGTACACCTGCAGTTCTCGTTATGTAAGGATGACTTCTGAAGTTGATTTAAGGATAAGGTTGTAGGCCTACCTGTCTTGTTGGACTTTGATGCAGCCAACTGTGTGATATCTGCATCTGTCGACCCTTCCGTTAGTTCCCGGCGTTATCCAGGACGTTCCAGAGATACCTCCCTCTGGTTGTTGGGTTGTCGTGGGGTCCGTTCAAGTCTTCAGCTTCAGGCCTTTTTTCAAACTCTTCTGGTAGCAACGTTGTTCCTCTGTTCCGCATTCTCTCCCTGCAGGGGTTGTCTTGGTGTAGATGTGTTCCTCTTTTTGACCCCTTTTCTTCATTCGATCCACTCCTTGCAGGGGATCCTTCTGTGAGAAGATCTGCTTGTTTCTGAAGTAGGCCTGGAGTCCTCGCCTATGAAGCTCCTGGAGAGTAGCGATTTGCATCTGCATCACATCTCTAGAAACCCTCACGCCTTTTTTCTTCTGAGAGGCTCACGGCCACACCTGAGTAGGTTCAGCCTGTCTGTCCACATGCTCCCTGTCCTTAAATGCAGAGCAGAGGTTGCCCTGCCAGTTTCCTTGAACAGCTAAATCGCAATGCGCTCTCTCGTTGGTGTGTTTGTCTCCTAAACGAAGCCCAACTTTTTCCCATTCATAACTTTTGTTTCAGCGCCGACCTTAAAGTACCGCATTAAGATGCTTGTAGACACTTGCACTTTTAAGGTATTGACATAATTTTTTGTGAGCATCTAGACAAAAGACTTCATTTTATGACTGCCATGCTTTATTGCTGCATCTTGTAAACACGCTGAGATATGGACAATATCGCACTGTCACCCGAGAAAAAAGCCTTAAAACCAGCGTTTTTGCCTGCAAAACGTGGTAACGTCTTTCAAAGCCCGTAGAATACACACCCTTTTTGTTTTCTCTTCAAACCGCATGTTGTCTTAAAGATAAATGGCTGGGCTATTGTTTGACGTTTAGTTTTACAAAATACTGTTGCATATGAATATTTTATAAATTTAAGAATCGGAAAAAGTCGTTTTGCAAGTTCATTTTCGGGGGAGTACTCAATTTGACGCCCAGCTGCGCAGCGCTGAGTTAAGATAATCGTGATCTGTAAACGGGATCATAAAGAAGAATGAATGTCCTTTCCGAGCATATGTATATGGTTACTCACTATTTACTCGTTTAGCTTTTATAGCAAATTTTCGTACCGCTCCTTAACTTTTTGTGCGTAGTGTATATCGTTACATCAAACAGTTCTCCTTAATCTTCGCTCACTGCCCATTTTTCACCTGAGAGCGAACACCGCTCTGCAGCCAGGGGAGTCCAATGTAGCGAGCCCCTACTCACCTCGCACACAATAAAATATACATCGTGCGGATCGCCGGCCCGTCAAAAAATCCGTGCAGATCGCAAAATCTAACACCAAAACCTCGCTCTCACGCCCCACGGCAGGTCCGCCCGACACACTGCCAGTCGCGAAACCCGCCAGCCCTCCAGGTGAGACACCTCCAAAAGATCACCCCCTGATACAGGATGTAATCCCACATAACACGTTGGAGGTCGAGAAAAGTTACCTCTTCAGACCTCCGGTTAACACGACCTTTCCCCCCGTCCCCCTGCGATGTCGCGTTAACTGGAGTGCACCGTACTTAACAGTGGAGTGCCGTGGGAGTTACGTACAGAGGGGAGAGGCTCCGTCCATGGCAAAGAGCTGTTGTGCGCTTGGTGGGATGCATGTGCGGAGGCCAAGTCGTGGAGACTTTTCGTACTCCTTTATTCTTCTTCATATCACATCAGCATACACGACTCGGAAAAAAATTTCAAAAAGGAAAGAAAAGTGTCCATTCACTTCCCCGTTTCACTGAAGCCTGTTACTCCCTTTTTAAGGTCTTTTGGCTCCTCCCCCTCCGTTCTCACTGGCTGAGACGGTTAGGCCAAACAAACCAAAAGTGTGGTTACAGTAACATCGCTAAGGAAAATAGAGTCAGTAGGTCGGCTTGAAATTTCTTCAAATTTTAGTTTTAGGAGCGGCCAGGTTGGACATAAATCACGTGTCTTTCGCTGAAAACGCTTTTTAAACGTAAATAGTGGATTTCCCGTGTGCTTGTAGGAGGAAGATGGGATTGCACGCAGTTTATTTATTACCGTCAATTTTTGTTTGTTTGAATGATGGAAAAGAAAGTTTAGGGTCGGCAGAAAAACACAGGGTCGGCCGGGTTACGTAGCAATTTTTTTTTTCCTTATAGTTTCGTGCCACTTAGGAACTCCCCTGCTTTCCACCCCCTCCTTACACGCACACATAGATACGTACACACATGGGTTCATCTGATTTGTACTGTAGCCGCTCCTGTAGAAATCAAAGAATTCTAGACCAGACGTGCTCTCTCTGATCTACGTGTGGCTGGTCCTCATATCACAGATTATGATACCACCTCATTATTGTGTCAACACCTCTAGCTTGGGGACAGCCATCAGTCTACTCACTGCGTCTTCTCCTGGGATCCAAGGCCGGCTTCCTCACATGCCAAGACAGGCATTGTCGGCATTCTTTGATATTCCCACACAAATAAATCGTATTTCCTACAGAGATACAATTAGGCCAAAGAAGAAAAAAAAAGTAGTTGTGGTTACGGCAATCTGACTAACCCTATTTTTTCTGCTGACCCTAAACTTTTTGGTGAGCCCCGGCCTCCCCCAATATAAAAGGGAAGACAATCAATGGAATCAATGAATTGTGTGCTGTTCCATCATCCCTGCCTTAAGAGCACTCCTGGATTCCACCAAGTGATATAGCATTTTTTCAGCTAAAGAAAATTTGTGATTAATGTTTAATCTGGCCTCTGCTAAATAAAAAAAAGTTCAGGCCATGCAACCTACTGACCCTATTAGTCTGGCCATGTTACCATAACCACAAGTATTTTTTCTTTTGGTGTGAACGAGAGAGGCTGAACAGTTAGCACTGCCTGTGCCCCTCCACACAAGGAAGGAAAGGCTACTGCAGGAGAGAGGCTGAACAGTTAGCACTGCCTGTGCCCCACCACACAAGGAAGGAAAGGCTACTGCAGGAGAGAGGCTGAACAGTTAGCACTGCCTGTGCCCCACCACACAAGGCAGAAAAGGCTACTGCAGGAGAGAGGCTGAACAGTTAGCACTGCCTGTGCCCCTCCACACAAGGAAGGAAAGGCTACTGCAGGAGAGAGGCTGAACAGTTAGCACTGCCTGTGCCCCTCCACACAAGGAAGGAAAGGCTACTGCAGGAGAGAGGCTGAACAGTTAGCACTGCCTGTGCCCCACCACACAAGGAAGGAAAGGCTACTGCAGGAGAGAGGCTGAACAGTTAGCACTGCCTGTGCCCCACCACACAAGGAAGGAAAGGCTACTGCAGGAGAGAGGCTGAACAGTTAGCACTGCCTGTGCCCCACCACACAAGGAAGGAAAGGCTACTGCAGGAGAGAGGCTGAACAGTTAGCACTGCCTGTGCCCCACCACACAAGGAAGGAAAGGCTACTGCAGGAGAGAGGCTGAACAGTTAGCACTGCCTGTGCCCCACCACACAAGGAAGGAAAGGCTACTGCAGGAGAGAGGCTGAACAGTTAGCACTGCCTGTGCCCCACCACACAAGGAAGGAAAGGCTACTGCAGGAGAGAGGCTGAACAGTTAGCACTGCCTGTGCCCCACCACACAAGGAAGGAAAGGCTACTGCAGGAGAGAGGCTGAACAGTTAGCACTGCCTGTGCCCCACCACACAAGGAAGGAAAGGCTACTGCAGGAGAGAGGCTGAACAGTTAGCACTGCCTGTGCCCCACCACACAAGGAAGGAAAGGCTACTGCAGGAGAGAGGCTGAACAGTTAGCACTGCCTGTGCCCCACCACACAAGGAAGGAAAGGCTACTGCAGGAGAGAGGCTGAACAGTTAGCACTGCCTGTGCCCCACCACACAAGGAAGGAAAGGCTACTGCAGGAGAGAGGCTGAACAGTTAGCACTGCCTGTGCCCCACCACACAAGGAAGGAAAGGCTACTGCAGGAGAGAGGCTGAACAGTTAGCACTGCCTGTGCCCCACCACACAAGGAAGGAAAGGCTACTGCAGGAGAGAGGCTGAACAGTTAGCACTGCCTGTGCCCCACCACACAAGGAAGGAAAGGCTACTGCAGGAGAGAGGCTGAACAGTTAGCACTGCCTGTGCCCCACCACACAAGGAAGAAAAGGCTACTGCAGG
>JAWQFJ010020423.1:5000-13246 GCA_034096865.1 Theodoxus fluviatilis | reverse complement strand
GCCCGTATTCACAACGGCGATTTATCTTTTCAACACTTGATTTATCCCCTGGCCCCGCGTTATCTTGATCGGTTAGATAAGGTACGCTCGTCAGGGGATTCTAGGTTGCGCTTTGCTATATATACTGGTTTCCAGCCAAGGGAGAGCGGAACAGGCAGTTGGAATCGTCTGAGTTTAGAGATAAATCGGGGTTAAAATAAATCGTCGATAAATAGCCGTTGTGAATACAGGCCCTGAACAAATCTCTCCTATTCTCACTCTCTTACATTCCCCCCTGCCTTTTCCGTACCTCGTCCTCGAGGTATAAAAGTACATGTACACATACGGGTTAACATTTCTCTAAGGGTTGGTCAGGCCGTCCATTTACATCTCAATGCCATAAAACAGCTTGTTGAATCATACAACTTGAAGTGGTCTTACCCTACCGACAAGTTGAGTATGTTATCAACGTAAGGACAAAAAAAAAACCCGTGCGTATCAGTACACAAGCTAGAAGTGGTCTTAACCATTCAACTAGTTGATTGATAGCAACGAGATTTAACTTTTCATATTAGAAAACGCAGCACACCTAAGACAACAGAGCATGTAGGACAGGACAACTTGAAGCGGTTTTAACCTCTCAACAAATGTGTTGTCGACATGGCTAGACACAAAAACCGTGCAAGCTAAAAGCGGTCTTAACCCTTCAATTAGATGCACACAAACAATGACACAAAGTGGCGTCGCTTAGCACGACAACAACCCGAAATGCGCACATGGCATTACAAATTCCTCAGCAATGAGCAACCATTGCAATTTCCTCAATCACTAGTGACACAGTGATACATGTGGTATTTCTACTGAAGACAATACCTCGCAATGAACACACAGCATTGCGAATTCCACAAAATAGCAAAGCATCATTTGCAAATCTCACCGTAATAACCAGATTTTGACAAACACATTTCAGAAATGCATCTACACTACGAGTGGAAACAAATTACAAACCATTCTCTGGATTTCTCCAAAGAACAAAATAGTGACAGCAGACTTCATGCCTGGTTACTTTATAATGTTACAGGCAATACACGCAGTTTATAACACAACTACAAAAATCAAAACATAAAACAGTAGGCCTAGAGTCCAGGACAGTCCACAAAAAAAAGAAGTCTACATTTTTTACACATTTCCAGTCATCATCCTGTCCTCAAAGTCACATCATTGTCAACCAAGTCAGTGCTTGGCCAATATTACCACAAGCGGAGCAAGGAAGAGGCAGTGGCTCTACCGTCACAGCTCCGTCATGCACTTTAAAGCATAAGTCTTGAATTTCTCCAGTCCTGTCACAAACTCTCCCCAGTCCCCTGACGCCCTGAGGAGAAGGAGTGGAGGAGGCTAGCCCGAAAACGCCTCCAGGGGGTGCTGGATTCTCGCTGAACAGCTCCTCCTCCATCCTAGCTGGTCTGTCGACGTGTCGAAAGATGAACTCTAGTGGCAGAGGGGCCCTTGAAGCTGTAGCAAGGGTAGGCTTGCAATGCGAGCCCCACCCCCGCCACGAAGTTAACCTGACCCTCGCCGCCGGAATGGGGCAGGACAGGCGGATGGGCCGACCCGCACCCACCGTGCCTGGGGCGATGTCGCCCCACGGGAACCTGCATCCTCGACTGCGGCCACAGGAGAGGGGCAGGACCCACGGGATTGTCCGGACATGGTGGGGTGGCGAGGCAGGGCAGCTGTTGTAGCAGCTCCATGTCACAGGGAGGTGAGGGGTGAACGTGACGAGGAAGAGCGGGCAGGTGCCTTAGCAAACCATTGTATTTTCTCAGAATAGGCACTGCTTCCATCATCATTTCATTCCATACCTCCCAGACACTTTTGATGGGTGAACTTGGAGGGAGATGCTTGTGGCATCCTGCCGACGACGCCAGATGAAGTAGGGGGTGATGGTCCTGCTTTTACACCTACATCCCACTTCTGACACCAGTTGAAAGAGGGTTGGTTGCGTGGTGACTTAGGCGCAGGCTGGAGCTATAAAGAGACAGACAGTCTCTCTACTCCATAGCAGGATTGACCCCCGTTCCTTTTACGCCACATGAAGCATAGGGGCGTGTGTGGCACCTTGCTTTTGCAGCGCCAGATGAAACGTGGTGCCGCCATGGCCAGCTGGGCAGGCATGCAGGGAGTATAGAGGCGATGTGCTTGCCTCTCTCCCTTCACTCCTCCAAGGGGTCAGCAAACAAGGAAGGCTTGGCGTCAAATTTCTCCGTCTTTATTCATGATAGCAGACAGCGCAATGCAGACAAAGCTACTGTCCATGGGGATGACCTTTCCATGACCTCTCGCTATGGCCTCCTGACCGCCGTCTGTCTTGTCTCCTTCTCTGTCTGTGCTGATCTCTCATCCTATCTCTGCCCATGTGTGTTGGCCCTGTTAAGGCATGGGCTTTAAATAGCCATCACGCGGGCGTGAGCGAGCGCAAACGAAATTTCTAAGCAGAACTTGGACAGGGGACTCCCAGTGGACGCGAAATTGTGTTAACATGACAGCTTCTAACAACTATTTGAGACTTTAATGAACAATTCCATATGACAAGCTCCACTCTGTTGGAAAGTGCGTTAATCAAAGCACACTCTGCACCAATGAATGAATTCCAAAAGTGATTCGTATACAAATGAATGGCAATTGAAGTATTTAAGGCGCCAATTAAATCAGCTATGTATTCATCGTTTTCTTTTAATATTATCGTTTACAATTCACGGAGTGCAGGTTGCCATATATGGGATAGTTGATAAGGGGAAACACTCTGCATATATTCAATACTACAAACAATACATGATACATTAGATGAATAAACTATAAAATTCGATGTGCCCTCAAGCACTGGAATAGAAGTCAGAAGTCGGACGCTAAAGCGAGTCTGTGCGAGTAACATGTATCTCTAAGGCAGCAACAGAGCTTGAGCGCAACGCGCCTTCTCACGTATCTCTGCAGTTACAATCCACACACACTAAAATGGGAATGGGAGATAGTATGTTAAACTACAGTGATCTGGACAAATCTCTCCTATTCTCACCCTCTTACATATGTAAGAGAGGCAAAACGATTCGTGTAAAGATTTCGACTTTCACCTCAGCATGCGCCCATGCATGTGCATTTGTCTACATTGGTACGTACGGGTGTTTCTGCAATTGTGCGTGTGTGAGTGTGTTTGCAAGTACGTGTGTGAGGCTCTGTGTGTGTGTGTGTGTGTGTGTGTGCGTGTGTGTGTGTGTGTGTGTGTGTGTGTGTGAGAGAGAGAGAAAGAGAGAGATAGACAGAGAGAGAGAGACAGACACAGAGACACAGATAGAGAGACAAACAGACAGACAGAGACAGACAGACAGAGAGAGAGAGAGAGAGAGAAATAGACAGACAGACAGACAGAGAGAGACACAGAGAGAGACAGACAGACAGAGAGAGAGAGAGAGAGAGAACACAGAGAGAGACATAGAGAGAGAGACAGAGAGAGAAATAGAGACATAGAGAGAAAGAGAGAGACACAGAGAGACACAGAGAGAGATACACACACACACACACACACACACACAGAGAGAGAGAGAGAATAGATCGCAACATCGTTTATTCCTCACACGTTTTCCCATGCATGACTCAACACTGATATGAGTGAGTCTCAACGTTTTTTCTTAGAGTGTTTTCTTTTCCTCCCTTTTTGTTGTTGCTACCTTTGGTATAATATCAACAGCAAAACTGTCGACAAGTAACAGATTGGTCCTTCGTTGTTGACGAGTTGTCCTTGATATACACTGCAAGTTTCAGATCCATATGATTTTGTTGGTGTTGTGTCGAGACACAAGAACGTTTATTTTGGGAGTGTAAAGTAAATCTATATTTTGGTCCAAATCATACCAATATCTACAAAACAGAAAGAGAAAGGAAACATTTCACAACTGTAGATGATATATATTCTTTGGAGAAAAGCTATACTGTCCCATTGTCTTATTCTACTATTGGCCCCAAAGTAAATTCATCAAGCTAAATGTCATTATTAAGAAATCACAGTCAAATCTCACCGTCAAATTTTCCTGTCTACACATACAATAGAAAAAACAACAGCTATTAGAGATAGTATGAGTGATATATTTTAGAGCAGGCGGTCTCCAGTATGCCCACTATAGATACCACATCATGACAGAAAAGGTCTTTTCCCCAATATTTCCTGACCTCGTAACCCCTCCTTCCCCCATTTCTGACATCTCTCTTACCTTCCCTCACTACGTCTACCGCATTGCAGTTATACATTCTTCTTGTTACTTTGTTCCCCTTGCTGTTTTATGACTGCCACAAATTGCAGGGTTTCAATCAATGAGCTTGAGCTATGTGCATGTAACTCTACTTTTAAACATAAAACAAAACTGAAAATGTTTCCAATCCAAATCTCACCTGACTTCACGTCAAAACCACAGGTGCCCCATCCCACAGGCCAGACATGGAGGAACTCCATAGACAGACAGCCACGGAAGAAACCTGTACACAAGGAATACCAAAACAAAGGACATTTCAATCAGGAAACATTCAGTTTAGTGTAGGGCTTAAAAGTTACACCTTTTATTTACTTAAGTTGTGTTCCAGTTGTGCATAGACAAGAGACAGACAGACACACTGATAGAAGTTATGGGCAGTCACGTACAATCGCCCTTTTCAAAGTGGGAGTACCATTTTGATCCATTGATTGCGGGGCTAGGAATAAATAACCCGAGTGTGTACATGTACAGTGAAGAATCACAATGTCCTGATTAAAAGTGATGTCCTGAATAAAAGTGATGGCTAATATTTTCAGACACAAAAATTGTATTTGCATATATTAAAAAAATAAAGAACATTATCGAAGATTTGCAATTCTTTCCAACAACCAAAACAATACGTCACCTGCAACCAAAGAAACAAATTTACAAAATAGTTGACGAGTGGAGGGTTTCGATATCCCATTTAATAACTAGGAACACTGACAACGGAGTGTCGGTGCCCATGAAACAGCCGTCTCCTTTTAAAACAGTCTTTTAAGTGTTTAAAATTACAAAAGGTGTGCGAGAAACGAGAACGAGGCTGCTCGCTAACGCGCCGTCTGCAATGGTTAGCAGTGGAATTAGGCCTATAGCGGAGCCTCCTAATGTCATGTTCGTCTCCATAACGTCGTTCATCCGCCCTGCAGCGGTGTCTCTTCCCCATATCTCTTAGTAGTTCTCTTCCGACTTGTTGTGTCGATCAAAGCTAAGAAGTGAACTGAGGTATTGCCCTGAAACAAAAAGTGGAGTTTCCTCTGTAGCAACCCCATATAATGTACATGTGATGCGCATTCTGTAACAACGGAAGCCGTTGTTCATGTTACATCTGGAAGACGGATGGTTAATAGACTAGCAACTCCCTCTTCTCACCCAGACACCCCTCATCTCACCCCAACACCCCTCATCCCACCCCAACACCTCTCCCCAACACCCCTCATCTCACCCCAACACCCCTCATCTCACCCCAACACCCCTCAGCTCACCTCAACACCCCTCCCCAACACCCCTCATCCCACCCCAACACCCCTCCCCAACACCCCTCATCTCATCCAACACCCCTCATCTCACCCCAACACCCCTCATCTCATCCAACACCCCTCATCTCACCCCAACACCCCCATCCCACCCCAACAACTCCCCAAACCCCTCATCTCACCCCAACACTCCCTCCCTGACATTAGTAGAAAGTGACCCACCAAAGCCACTTCCACATCCCACAAGGACAAGTACAGGCATTTGGAAAGGGCTGCAGCAGATCTGGTTGATTAAGGAAAAACAAACAGCTAAGCTAGTCACAGAGGGATAGTTTCTAGGAAAAGTCCCTTTGGCAGTGTTTCAAGAATGCTACGACCAATTATCAAATAAATCTTTTGATATAATGATACGCAAAACATATTAATTCATCAATCAGAAAGTCAGTGTGCACATGAAAGCATTGGCAAACTAAAAAGTACATTTCATCACTAACTAATCTATAGCCAAATCATGCATGAGTTTGCCGAATGTCAACTGTTGCACAACAGGATCTGATAATCAGGGGATGGCGAAATCTAGAATTCAACATCAAGCTTTTACTGGTAGAGCTAGCTAAGCTCCAAAGTGGCAGTTCATATGTGAGGAAGGGAACGTCGAGCGCTATTTGAATCGACTGAGCCCACTAACTCCTGCGCATTCTTGTTAACCTGGTGTAATAGTTTTTCAGACCACTCCGTTCTCAAAATAAACTAATAAACATAAATAAAGGATATTTTAAAATGCGCGCACCTAAGGCATGTGTATGTATAGCAGATATATTCCCCCCTCCTCGGTTACTAGAGACGTCTCCCGAACGTTCCAGACCCTTCCCAGGATAGTCCGATATCACATAGATCCAAAGATCCCAACTGTGCACTTCAGCTTTGGTACAACATATATTTCTAGGAGAAATTAACAAACACGTTCCTATAAGAAGAAAACGCGTGCGTCATCCAACGCTGCCACCATGGTTAACCAAGAAAGTAATGCAAGCAATGTTCCTCAGAGATAAACACAGGAAAAGTTATGATTTTGTTGCATACAAAAAACTAAGAAATGCAGTTAAAAGCTTAGTGAGGAAAGCAAAGAAAGAATATTTTCAGAAACCTATAACTAATAACAAAAACACCACCTCAGTATGGAACGCCATTAATACCTTTACCAAACGAAATGTAGCTAAAGCTCCCTCATCATACCCATCTGATGATGTTAATGACTGCCATACTCACTTCCTTTCTGTGGCTGAAAAGGTACTCCCTCGCGATAGCAACCATAATTTCCAAACTGACACAGCATATCTCCAAGAATTCTGCCAAGAGAGACTATTGTCTTCATTGGAATTTGAGATTCCTCTTCTTGCTGTTCATGAAGGTGGCAGATTTATTGAAAAACTTAACTCAAAAACAACAGGACCTGATGGCATCAATATCTTTCATCTCAAACTCTCTCTTCCATATGTAATCGACTCGCTCACATACATATACAATTTGTGCATTATCAAGCAAAACTTCCCAGATGAATGGAAAAAAGCTAAAGTTATCCCTCTACCAAAAGTGAAAACTCCCACAAGTCTAGATGACTTCCGACCCATATCAGTTCTATCAATTTTATCAAAACCATTTGAAAAGCACGTTCACAAACATCTGTTTGCATTTCTTGATTGGCACAGTCTTCTACACCCCCTTCAATCGGGCTTCCGACCAAAACATTCCTGCCATACTGCATTATCCCACCTGATAGACACCTGGCTGCACGCCATTAACACCTCGAAAGTGATAGGATCTGTCTTCCTAGATTTCAGAAAAGCCTTTGACATGGTACATCATGGCATACTATTGGATAAACTGGCTCTTTATTGTCATGGTCACATGACTGTGAAGTTTTTTCAGTCATTTCTGGATAATCGACAACAGTGTGTCCAATTCGATGGGCAAGTTTCCATTCTAAAAGCGGGTGTCCCCCTTTTATTCTGCTTCTTCATAAACGACCTACCCTTGCATGTCATAGAAAGGTCTCATGTAGCATTTTTGCAGATGATACAACGCTGTCTACCGCAGACAGCTCAACCGAAACTGTGGAAGATAAACTCCAAAAGAGTCTTGATGAAATATATTGCTGGTGTCTTTCAAATCATATGGTCCTCAACCCATCCAAAACCAAGTATAGGGTGATAACCACAAGACAAAAACATCAACTACATCCTTTGTCACTCCCAGTCTCACTTGATGCTGGGCCGATAGAAAAAGTGAAAGAACACAAAGTGCTTGGGGTGATGATTGACGAACAGTTAGACTGGAACTCGCACATAAATCTGATGTGCAAAAATATTTCAAGCAATGTTTTTCTACTATCAAAGCTGAGACACTTTGTAGACACGGAATCCTGCAAAATATTTTTCAGTGCCCACATTGTATCACACATCAATTACGCATCAACATTGTGGGATAACTGTATTGAAGCTAATTTGAAGAGTTAATTCACTATAGAGAAGAGCTTCTAAGCTTATGGTCCCAAATAAATCTCTCAGCACTGAAAAGAAAATGGAAATGCTTGACATTTTGCCTCTCCATTAGCATCTAAAAATTTTTTTATTCCCTTAGACTCCCTGTGGAGCATAGGGCCGCAACAACACCTCGCCAGCGCACTCTGTTCTGGGCCGTTCTCCTCAGCTGAGTCCACGTCATTCCGGCG
>JAWQFJ010020418.1:175000-249891 GCA_034096865.1 Theodoxus fluviatilis | reverse complement strand
TTACACTCACACAAAATGAAACCCACTACAACGCTTATCCCCGACTGGAAAACCCCTAACTTCGATGCATCAAAATGCCTCGATAATGCAATCAAAGCCGCTACTCGAGTGAGCTCGATCATGCCCGGAGTTTTAAGGCGACAAGATCGTTCAAACCGAGCGACAGTTTTACAATACACCACGTCTACACTGTCTGCGTGAGTGAGCTCATACAGCGGTCGAGCAAAGGCCTTGTACAATATGATATGATCGGGTGAGCACCCGCAATGCGATGTACCCAAATCGGCGTCGCTCTCTCACCGCGACAAGAGCGCTACGGGCTGGATTGCCTCGACAAAATGAGCCGTTTCATTCCTGCAGGACAGGTGAAAGTGAAAGAGTATACGTACCAGTTCACGCTGCTGCTGTGCCAACGCTCGAGCCTCTAAATTTAATTTCCGCAATCGCCACCGCACTCAGGAAACAATTGAATGGCCCAGTCACTCCACTGCAGACTGTATGGGACCATGTGACGGGGTCACGCCCCCTGACCTACATCCTCCTCAAGTGCGTGAGCTACACATAAGTTTCACTGGAGTGAGAGAATTACTTTTGAACTGAGTCTAGGATACTGCCACGGGCACTCAAACTTTTTGTTAAGCGAACTGAGTAGTTTTGTGGAGAAGAGACTTCGTTTTTCTAAATCACAACATATCACCATAGGATCTTTGATATCACCATGTGCACAGCGTACGCCTTCCGAATATCAGCCAATGAAATAAAGATTCGTCGTTTTCTGCGAGGCTGCTATCCCATCAAGCGCTGCGGCATAGTTTCTGCTTCTTGCCGTTGGCACCATAGGGATGGCACCGACTGCCGAAGTAAGTGGCTAAGTGCTGTCAGTCTCATCTTTTTTCACACGTCGTTACGTGAGGCGTTTGAACTGCCCCTTGAGTCTACCGTTTTGTCTTTATATTGCTATACATCAGTTCTTTCGTGACTTCAGGAACCATGCCCTCACCATGTCAACACGACAATAATGATAGTGACTCCGACGACAGTCCGTCACTCACGCTGTCTCCATTGTCACGATTGTGTGGTCACTGAATTTAAATGTTTGTGTCCACTTAATTTGTCGTTATGGAACCTGTAAATTTTTGGCATTTTGTTCCACATGGATTCCTTTGATTGTAGTAATTTGTGAGGTTTATAGAGGGAACAATGTCTGTCACAGATTGATTCGGTTCGTAGATTTTCGTGGCGATGAAACCTAGTCCTCGCAAAGTCTGTCGTCTCCGTCTCGTACAACAAAAAGTATTTCTCACCTTTCGTGTTCATCATAAATTGTTGGGAATGTCAATGAGCAGGAATAGTGATTGTTTGAGATTGTGCTGTCAGCATGGAATGTGTGTGTGTGTGTGTGTGTGTGTGTGTGTGTGTGTGTGTGTGTGTGTGTGTGTGTGTGTGTGTGAGAGAGAGAGAGAGAGAGAGAGAGAGAGAGAGAGAGAGAGAGAGAGAGAGAGAGAGAGAGAGAGTTATCTACTGAAGACAGGTCTTTCACATTGCCGTATTAATAAGTGCTTATTCATAATGCGGTCTTGCATTTATCTCGTCCCAGTGCTGCACTGTAAACATGATACATGGATCTCTTACAACGTCACCACCTCCACCTCCGATTCTTTTGTTGCAGGGGATGGACGACAAAGGTCAAAACACCATAGTGTTTAATGCTTCAAAACGGGAAGTATTTACACTGAACAATGGTCTGAAAACTCTCAACAGAAAACTCCGCTCTTCGTGGAAGTTAGTTCCGTGAGTATTGCAAATATTGTGTCACGTGCTATTTGAAGTTACACATTAGTCACGTGTGCAGGTCTTGCTTCTTTAAAGTATGATGGCTGGATATTTTTTTTCTTCATTTGTGTGTGTGTGATATTTGCTCTTGAATCCCCCCCCCCCCCCCCCCCCCCCCCCAATTAACCATTTCCCAAATTGCTATGGAAAACACACACACACACACACACACACACACACACACACACACACACACACACACACACACACACACCAAGTTGATGTACATAGTTAAACTGGGAGAGAAAAAGACATCTGTATGAATATTTCTGTTGTGAAGACTGTGTAACCCCTGTCATAATAAAATCATAGAATGAGAGAATTTTGCTTCATTCCATTCCAGAAACAAAGAAGAAATCACTATGGAGCGCTTGGCCCCAGCGCGAGTGTTTGTGATCGCTGGACCTCGGGAAAAGTTTTCTCAGTCTGAAGTAAGTTTTCCTTGTCATCCTGCTCAGGATGGTACATTTCAAGTCATGTATACTATGAGGTTTCTACCAGTCAAAGACTTTGTCCCACAACAGTAACACAACAAACATGTATACTATGGCTATGAGGTTTCTACCAGTCAAAGACTTTGTCCCACAACAGTAACACAACAAACATGTATACTATGAGGTTTCTACCAGTCAAAGACTTTGTTTCACAACAGTAACACAACAAACATGTATACTATGAGGTTTCTACCAGTCAAAGACTTTGTCGCACAACAGTAACACAACAAACATGTATACTATGAGGTTTCTACCAGTCAAAGACTTTGTCCCACAACAGTAACACAACAAACATGTATTCTATGAGATTTCTACCAGTCAAAGACTTTGTCCCACAACAGTAACACAACAAACATGTATACTATGAGGTTTCTACCAGTCAAAGACTTTGTCCCACAACAGTAACACAACAAACATGTATACTATGAGGTTTCTACCAGTCAAAGACTTTGTCCCACAACAGTAACACAACAAACATGTATACTATGAGGTTTCTACAAGTCAAAGACTTTGTCCCACAACAGTAACACAACAAACATGTATACTATGAGGTTTCTACCAGTCAAAGACTTTGTCCCACAACAGTAACACAACAAACATGTATACTATGAGGTTTCTACCAGTCAAAGACTTTGTCCCACAGCAGCAACACAACAAACCTCTCAGAAAATGAAGTAAGTTTATTGGGCAGCCATGACAGTGCCATTGTTCTGATTGCATTTATTATTTAGATACTAATTCTGAAGTGTATTCTTTCTAATCCTTAGTAATAGCTCCAGTGAAAAACGGGGCACTCAGGTGATGAATGTTTAGCACTAATGGATGGATATGAAAATGCCCAGAATACTTTATTGAAAAGAAGAGTAGAAGACAAGCAACCGACTGTTTCTTTCATGAGCAAGTCTGGCCCTGAAGAGGGCCGTTTGGGGGTTGTACTGCCGCCGATGCGGGTAATCACCGCTACAGGATGGAGAGGCAGCGGGTTGGCAGGGGCGTGCAGCGATGCTCTGTATTCCTTTACGGCAAGCTTTCGAAGCTGAGGCTTCTTCATCAGGCCAAAGTAACAAGGCTGGCTGTGGAATGGAAATATATAGTGTGACAAGGGCAGGTGAAACACGTGCAGGGCGGCGAGGCAGTGAGGAGAGTTCAGTGAGGGAAGTCAGAAGGAGTGCTCTGCACCAACATCACAGGGCGGGAGAGGCCACAACAGGGTAGGCACTAAAAGGGCGTGCGGGGACAGCTTCATCGATAGTGACTCAGGAGTCCCATGTCCCTATTGAGGCCATTCTCGTGGGTACGGAATTTGGAAATGAGTTTGAGCTCAGCCACTCTGCGTCGCTGTAGGTCCATCAGTCCACCTCTGCACGCCCCTGCCAACCCGCTGCCTCTCCATCCTGTAGCGGTGATTACTCGCATCGACGGCAGTACAACCCCCAAACGGCTGTCTTCAGTGCCAGACTTGCTCATGAAAGAAACAGTCGGTTGCTTGTCTTCTACTCTTCTTTTCAGTAACTGGCAACCGACCCCGGCACTAAGATATATCCAGAATACTTTATACCATGCTATTTTTATCTCCAAGGATTTGGATGAGTATTTTCTGCTCCCTGTTTCAGTTTGACAACTTGAAGAAGTACATGGAGGGAGGAGGCAGCATCCTGATTTTGATGGGAGAGGGAGGGGAGAACAAGTTTGACACCAACATCAACTTCTTTCTGGAGGAATTTGGTGTCATGGTCAACACTGGTACGGAAATTTTTTTTTAATTGTCCTCTCTTTGTTGGTAAGAGAAACACAGGAATAGATCTAACCTGTGGAAGTATTCGGAATCATGGTAAATTCTGGTCTTTAAAAAAAGTTCATGTTTTTAATTGAAAGGAAGCAGTTCAAGTATAATTATACTTTCCAATTAATTATTACATGGGATGAGTAGCATTAAGAACCTTGACTGTGTACATTGATTGGCATATCCTGCAGCATGATAAAGATAAATAAATAAATAAATAAATAAATAAATAAATAAATAAATCAATGAGTGAGTGAGTGAGTGAGTGAGTGAGTGAGTGAGTGAGTGAGTGAGTGAGTGAGTGAGTGAGTGAGTGAGTGAGTGAGTGAGTGAGTGAGTGAGTGAGTGAGTGAGTGAGTGAGTGAGTGAGTGAGTGAGTGAGTGAGTGAGTGAGTGAGTGAGTGAGTGAGTGAGTGAGTGAGTGAGTGAGTGAGTGAGTGAGTGAGTGAGTGAGTGAGTGAGTGAGTGAGTGAGTGAGTGAGTGAGTGAGTAAGTAAAGTAAGTAAAGTAAGTAAAGTAAGTAAATAAATAAATAAATAAATAAATAAATAAATAAATAAATAAATAAATAAATAAATAAATAAATAAATAAACAAACAAACAAATACATAATGTTAAGGTAACATGACGACAACCAAAAAAAAGTGTGTTTGTGTGTGCAGACCTGCCAACCCACCATCATGCCAAAGAGTAGCATCCAGAGCTATTTGGAGTAGCATTGAAGAAATAGGCGTAGCGGAGGTTGGGGGGGGGGGGGATGAGGCTGCGAAGGCGAAGGTGGCGCGACCAGCTTAACCGGCGGCATGAAAGCGGGGGGGGGGGGGGGGGGGGAAGAGATAAGGCTGTGTAGGCGGCGCGATAAGCTGAACCGGCGGCGTGAAAGGGGGGGGGGGGGGGGAAGAGATAAGGCTGTGCAGGCGGCGCGATAAGCTACGCTGAACCGGCGGCGTCAAAGCGGGGGGGGGGGGGGGGGATTCTCCATCACAGTCAAAAGTTAAAGCATGCGGGAAAAGCGTAGTTTTTATGGACGAGCGTAGCAGCGTAGCCAGCATGTCGAAAGCGTAGCATGCTACGCCTAAAGCGTAGCACTTGGCAGGTCTGTGTGTGTGTGTGTGTGTGCGTGTGTGTGAGTGTGTGCATGTGTGTGTGTGTGTGTGCATGTGTGTGTGTGTGTGCATGTGTGTGTACGTGTGTGTGTGTGTGTGCCTGTGTGCATGTGTGTATGTGCATGTGTGTGTGTGCATGTGTGTGTACGTGTGTGTGTGTGTGTGTGTGTGCACATGCGCATGCACATTTGTATTAATGTGTATGGCTGAATGTGTATAGGGATATGTATGATAGTGAGAAAAGTGTTGCCTGTTGCCTATTGAGAAAGCTGTATTAATGTGTATGGCTGAATGTGTATAGGGATATGTATGATAGTGAGAAAAGTGTTGCCTGTTGCCTATCGAGAAAGCTGTATTAATGTGTATGGCTGAATGTGTATAGGGATATGTATGATAGTGAGAAAAGTGTTTGCCTGTTGCCTATTGAGAAAGCTGTATTAATGTGTATGGCTGAATGTGTATAGGGATGTGTATGATAGTGAGAAAAGTGTTGCCTGTTGCCTATTGAGAAAGCTGTATTAATGTGTATGGCTGAATGTGTATAGGGATGTGTATGATAGTGAGAAAAGTGTTTGCCTGTTGCCTATTGAGAAAGCTGTATTAATGTGTATGGATGAATGTGTATAGGGATATGTATGATAGTGCGAAAAGTGTTGCCTGTTGCCTATTGAGAAAGCTGTATTAATGTGTATGGCTGAATGTGTATAGGGATGTGTATGATAGTGAGAAAAGTGTTTGCCTGTTGCCTATTGAGAAAGCTGTATTAATGTGTATGGCTGAATGTGTATAGGGATATGTATGATAGTGAGAAAAGTGTTGCCTGTTGCCTATTGAGAAAGCTGTATTAATGTGTATGGCTGAATGTGTATAGGATTATGTATGATAGTGCGAAAAGTGTTGCCTGTTGCCTATTGAGAAAGCTGTATTAATGTGTATGGCTGAATGTGTATAGGGATATGTATGATAGTGAGAAAAGTGTTGCCTGTTGCCTGTTGAGAAAGCTGTATTAATGTGTATGGCTGAATGTGTATAGGGATATGTATGATAGTGAGAAAAGTGTTTGCCTGTTGCCTATTGAGAAAGCTGTATTAATGTGTATGGCTGAATGTGTATAGGGATATGTATGATAGTGAGAAAAGTGTTGCCTATTGAGAAAGCTGTATTAATGTGTATGGCTGAATGTGTATAGGGATATGTATGATAGTGAGAAAAGTGTTTGCCTGTTGCCTATTGAGAAAGCTGTATTAATGTGTATGGCTGAATGTGTATAGGGATATGTATGATAGTGAGAAAAGTGTTGCCTGTTGCCTATTGAGAAAGCTGTATTAATGTGTATGGCTGAATGTGTATAGGGATATGTATGATAGTGAGAAAAGTGTTTGCCTGTTGCCTATTGAGAAAGCTGTATTAATGTGTATGGCTGAATGTGTATAGGGATATGTATGATAGTGAGAAAAGTGTTGCCTGTTGCCTATTGAGAAAGCTGTATTAATGTGTATGGCTGAATGTGTATAGGGATATGTATGACAGTGAGAAAAGTGTTTGCCTGTTGCCTATTGAGAAAGCTGTATTAATGTGTATGGCTGAATGTGTATAGGGATGTGTATGATAGTGAGAAAAGTGTTGCCTGTTGCCTATTGAGAAAGCTGTATTAATGTGTATGTCTGAATGTGTATAGGGATGTGTATGATAGTGAGAAAAGTGTTGCCTGTTGCCTATTGAGAAAGCTGTATTAATGTGTATGGCTGAATGTGTATAGGGATGTGTATGATAGTGAGAAAAGTGTTGCCTGTTGCCTATTGAGAAAGCTGTATTAATGTGTATGGCTGAATGTGTATAGGGATATGTATGATAGTGAGAAAAGTGTTGCCTATTGAGAAAGCTGTATTAATGTGTATGGCTGAATGTGTATAGGGATATGTATGATAGTGAGAAAAGTGTTGCCTGTTGCCTATTGAGAAAGCTGTATTAATGTGTATGGCTGAATGTGTATAGGGATATGTATGATAGTGAGAAAAGTGTTGCCTATTGAGAAAGCTGTATTAATGTGTATGGCTGAATGTGTATAGGGATATGTATGATAGTGAGAAAAGTGTTGCCTGTTGCCTGTTGAGAAAGCTGTATTAATGTGTATGGCTGAATGTGTATAGGGATATGTATGATAGTGAGAAAAGTGTTGCCTGTTGCCTGTTGAGAAAGCTGTATTAATGTGTATGGCTGAATGTGTATAGGGATATGTATGATAGTGAGAAAAGTGTTGCCTGTTGAGAAAGCCAAAAGAAGAAATAGTTGTGGTTATGTTAACATGGCCAGTAAAAATTGGGTCGGTAGGTCGACCTGAACTTGAAAAAAAAAGTTACTAGAGGAGGCCAGATTAAACATACATCACAATTTTTACAACTGAGTGGATTCCCCAGGTGCTCGTTAGGCAGGGGAAGATGAAACAGTGCACAATACACTGATTACCATTGATTTCTTCCTTTTTTCTTTCTTCTTTTTTGGTGTGCACAATTAAATAAAGTTTTGGGTTGGCAGAAAAAGATAGGGTTGGTTATGTTACTTTAACCGCAACTATTTTTGTCTTTGGCCAGATGACAGTGATATTTTGCATTCCTACTGGTACAGATGCAGTTGTTCGGACAGCCTACCTGAAATACTTCCACCCCAAGGAAGCCCTGGTGACCAACGGTGTTCTCAACAGGTAAGGAATGATGCTCCCGTGTTGCTGGGCCCCCAGTGGGCTCGAGGTAAGAATCGACCCACCGCGTCTCCCTACGTGATTCATAAGAGGTGAATAACTAGGGACACTGTGACTTGTGTTCACTCTAAACTGTTCAAGTAATTTGTGTGCTTAATGGCCTTACACAGCCTACAAAGGCTGATAGCCCGTAAAAACCTTTCCATTCATCCATCCCGTGGTTCGGGAAAAATGTCTGTTAATGAAGAGTTCTTCTTATTGATTGTCTCACTTCGACTTGCTTAGTTCCTTTTGAAAGTGTTTTCTTAGAAATATAATGCAGTCACTGCCACATTTACATGCAGAGAGTCCAGACAAAATACTTAAAAACCATACAAATTACTTAAAAACCATACAAGGAAATTATTTTATTGTCTGTTCTGTCAGTGAGTTACGAGACTTAAATTTTATTGCTGTTTCTCGTTTATGTAGATATTAATCTGCACCTAGCTTTAATGCTGTAACATTATTTTGTGATTGGAAGTGTTTATTACAGTTGTGTCTTAGAGTGTTTTCTGATCTTCACTTGCATTTCCTTTGCTACAGAGCCATCAGTGTTGCTGCAGGGAAAACATTTGGGTTTGGTGAAGAAGAGTCAAACAACACACAGTAAGTTTCTTTCCCATATTAGAGGACTTGAAAGGTCTCTGGGAGGTTGAGAGTATAGTTGCCCTGTAGGGTCCAGAACCTGTTTTGTCCCCTGCAGGGTCATCTTCTCAGTAAAGTAATCTGTGTCATTCAATGTCTATCAAAGATGTCTGTACAATAAACTCATCATTGATCACATGATATCCAAGTGAATAATCCAATGAATACTGTACCACTGGATTTGACTTTGAGAAATTATTGGACCAAGTTAAGTTTTTCACCCCATTGTTGTCCATCTGTGCATTTTCATGTATTGTATTTACAGTATGTTCAGAACATGCTAATCCTTTATTTGAAAATAAACTGTTCGATTAATTCCATGGAGATCTGTGCATATGCTTGCCTAGCTTCTTCAATGAAGTTTTTTTTCCATGTTTCAGGGCTTTGTCCTTCCTCTATCCCTATGGTGCCACCTTGAATGTCATCAGACCTGCCTCGGCAGTGCTGTCCACAGGCACCGTCTGTTTCCCCCTCAACCGGCCCGTTTGTGCCTTCTTCCACAACAAGGTAAGCCAGCTGTGCATTTCCTCGGATTGTGATGGCCCTGTGGTTTACGTCAGGACCATGGTAGTGTTGATTTTGGCATATATAGGTGCAGAAGGTTTTGTCAAGCTGCTGTGAATGTATCAGTTGATCGCAATCCTGCGAATGCACAGATACTGCACCAGGCACTGTGCTAAGCTCTCTCTCAAATTCTGTTTAGCAGGCGGTGTGTGCATGTAGACATTCAAAGATGCTCCAGGAGTATGTTATAAGACATATCTTGGATGTGGTATTTTCCTTTTGCGTTTCATTGTAATTTTTGTCCTTTCTTGATTTAATATGTTAGTATTCATCATCAAGAGTGCCTTGGCGTTGGAGTTCAGGGGAGGTAATTTTCCGTAGTAGCCTCCCTTGACTCGCAAACCTCACGTTTCATTTTGGTTAAAATTGCTACCCTGGTGAACTTGAGTAGCAAGCTGTAAGGAACAGTTAACCTAATTCTTGAACATTTGACAATGTTATTCATTTTAATGCACTGCCTGCTGTTCAGTGAATTAGGAGCAATGTTGTCCTGTAGTGGGTACTCGAAATGCACTTTTTTCTTTTCTGCAGCAAACTGGGGGCAAGATTGCTGTTGTGGGATCCGTCCACATGTTCAGTGACCAGTACCTTGACAGAGAGGAAAACAGCAAAATTCTCGTAAGAGTGTATCTCCATTGCAAGCCGTTTTGGTTCTACTGTAAACTTGTGCTGTTCTTTGGACCAGAGTACAAGTAGAAATACACATTTTGAATTAGTACACCTCATGACTTGGAGAGCATGAAATGAAATTAAAGAACCTCATTAATAGATGTGGGTTTTAAGTGTTGTCTCAGGTGGTAGATGCTAGTGTACCTGAATGGACTGATTTAATTATACACATGAATGAATTGTGCTGCCAGGATAGCTAACACACATATGTGACCAGCCACGACAAAACCAGTGCTAAGTCGTGCGGCACTATTTTGCGCTACGACTGAAAAAAGGCAGGGAGGGTCAATCTGGGTGATTTTCACTTTTTGATAAAAATAGATTCTACATGGTTCAAACTATCATGCCAGTAAAGGAAACATGTTGAAGAATTATATTTTGATGGTAGAATAAAGACTTTTGTGTTATGTATTGTTTCAAAACGTCCCTGTAATTAGCGTTAATTGCCTCATTTTAGCCGCAATAAACACACCTAAACCCTTGCAGAACCCCTTCATGTTATATACCGATAGAAAGGCCGCCCTCTCGGCATTCCTGCTCTGTGGATGTCGAAGAAAAATAAGGTCAGCTATTTTTGGAAACGGAGTTTGAAATACCGTTGCTAAGGTGTTTAATGTCTGAAGAGGGTAAATCTTCCGAGACCGTTTTTTCAAAATGACCGCTGCTTCAGTACCCAACTTAAAATGCCTGTAACTCCTATTCTAATTAACTCACACTGTTCATTCTTATATCAAAACAAACAGAAATGAATGCAGAATTCAAAAATATTAAAACCCTATTTTGTCCAAAAATCGACTTAGCACTGGTTTTGTCGTGGCTGGTCACATATGTATGCTATCTTCTACTTTAGGCTTCAGATACTTAATTTTTCTGCACCCAAAATGTAATGACAGCCATTTACGTTGAGTCTATATTGCATAACCAAATAGCACATATCCCATTGTTTTCCAGAGGGAAAGTAGATTATCATTTATATTGCATGACCAAACGGCACATATCTCGTCGTATTAGCGGAAAAGTAGATGATTGTGTTTGCATTTGTCCTTTGCAGGATGTTTTGATCCAGTACCTGACTTCTGATGAGATCCGCCTGAACATGATTGATGCTGAGGATCCTGAGGTAACTTTCCACATAGCCTCACTCTGCGTGGAGCTCTGAACTGGGTTTAACTTTGCTACTTTCCAAATGCATGGATTGCATGCACATCATCGTGGAAAGTGTAGTCTTTGATCATGTTAGATAGGTTTAGATCTGTAGGGTGTATGTTGAGTATCTGCCGTGCAGCACTATTTCTATTAGCACATGGATTGTTGTGTTGAGTTTTCAATCTCTGATTTAAGATTTAAACAGAGAAGTGTTACATATAATTTCTAAACTTTAAAGATATTCATATTTTTGTTAACATTTTGGAGGAAAAAAAAATTAAAGATGGTTTTTCATTTAGTCATTGATGTGTTTCATGGTCCAAGCTGTTGTTGGAGGCATTCTATGGATGCTATTTCTGCTGCCTTAGTTCACTACCTCTGCTTATGTTGGATGCTTCGACTTTTCCTTCACAGATCAGCGACTACAACATGCTGCCCGATGTGGCGAAGCTGTCAGATGAGCTGAAGACTTGTCTCCAGGAGAGCGACGACATTCCTAAAGACATCACCACGCTCTTTGACAGCTCCCTCTTCAAGCTGGACACCAGTCTGGTGCCCAAGGGCATGAAGTGGGTATCCAAGGGACTTTGCACTCGGGAGTCTGGGTGATGGCTGGAGTTTGATGCAAAGTGGAGGATCAGGGGAGAATGGCTGGTTGCAGAGTGAGGCCCTCCTGTGTGGGTAGTGTCTGACACAGGGCTAAAGTGAAGAAAGTTATCAAGAGTTCTGTCATGTGGACTTTTCCAATATCTTATTGGTTTTTAAAAATGTGTTTTGGATCTAAAACACCACCCACCCACCCCTACCCCTGCAGCCTGACTTCTTCCCTTTTCTGCATAATTAGTGTGTGTTTGTGTGTGTATGATATTGTGTGTGTGTGTGTGTGTGTGTGTGTGTGTGTGTAAATTGCTATTTTAGCATAATGACATTAACATTGATATTTGCAACTTGCAAAGAAAATGGTATAACTGAAAAGGTGCAGGACTTGTAATTACTACACAAATCACTCACTTGAATTTTGAATGTAGCTGAAACAAGATTTCCACCACCACCACAACTACTGATGCCGACACCACCACCACCACCACCGACACCACCACCACCGCCACCACCGACACCACCACCACTGTTGAGTCTCATGCCATCAAAACTGTTTGTTTTCCTTCAGGGCCTATGAAACTCTGCAGGTGAAACATGAGCCTCTGACCCTGATCACACCACAGTTTGAGACGCCTCTCCCTCCTCTGCAGCCCGCCGTGAGTCTGCCTGGACTTTCTGTTGCTTGCGTAGCATTGCAGCTTTTGCTCTGTCTTTTTTGCATCGGATGATGTGACTCCTATCAGTAATTGTGATATTTACCTACTGCAGATAGAGAAGTATTCTTAAATTTTTAATTCCGTCTGATTGTCCGCTGCCCATGAAAGAATCATCAGCTAACAACCATTTAGCGCTCTCTCTGAGGCAAAATGAAAAGCTGTGGTTACAGTCACTCAACCGACCTACTTTTTCCTGCAGACTCTTAACTCTTTTTTTTCCTGAATGTATACAACATAAACCCTATTTAAGTAAACAGGGATTTTCAGCAAAAGAGAAATGGAATTTATGTTCAGATAAATCTACTGTGTACCGGACATTTACTAAAGCACACACAAATATGTGCAGTCTCAATCTGGCCTCCTTAAAAGAAAACAAAAGGGATAAATAAAAAATGCGGGCCTACTTACTGACCCTGTTTTTATGTGTGGTCATGCTACCTGAACTACAACTGTTTGTGTGCCTAGTATTTATTTTCATCAAATCGTATCTTGATCTTGCCAGTGGACAGCAGGACAGCAAGATCAAACTCTCTCTTTTGATTATAAAAAACCCAACAAATCACCTTTATTTTCGTTGGCAAATAGTTGGACTTCTTCATATAAGTCTGTTGATCCTGCAGGCAGAAGAACAGTCCAGTGCTTAGATCTTGGAGGAACATTTGCGTCTGCTGTTTGGGTTGAAGGAAAAGAGAGTGAACCATTTGTCACAACGATATCAACATCATGTCAAACCTGAGAAATTGCCTCATTAGTAATAGATAGTCATAAAGCCTTTTCTGCCAAACAGGCAAATGGTTTCTAGCAGATATAGCTAGGGACAGACTTTTTTTTTTGGCTTAAAGTTTTTAAAGTGGGCTTTAACTTTAGAATGGGGCATTTCAGAAGTTGTTGGGCAAATCATTGCCAAATTTAGGTTGAGGCAATAATTTGGGTTTTGCAATTGCATGTAACTGCTGAAATGAATTCACTGATTTGGTGACCTGAAACAATAACACAAGCAGTTTTAATTGAAGAGGGCGAGTTGTCATTATTTGTTTTGGAGAGAAGCTTGTCATTAAGTTTCAGCACACGACAGTCCCATTGTTTGTGTTCCAGGTCTTTCCACCCCAGTTCAGAGAGTTACCTGCCCCTGCACTAGAGCTCTTCGACTTGGATGAGCAGTTCTCGTCTGAGAGAGTCAGAATCGCACAGATCACCAACAAGTGTAAGCTCTGGCTTTCTTTCCTCACTTTTTGCTTGTAGATGCAGCCTGTGAAAATTTCTGTGGTGGTTATGTGTGTTTATGGTAGTTGTATTTGAAAAGATGTATCACGTTGTAAACATATTGGGAAAATATGTTCCTTTGGATTTTATTTGTGTGTATAGTTGATTTATAAAGATTTGCATCCCATGGCATATAAACTGTGCAGTGTTTCAATTTGAAGTATCTCTTTCTCCCCCACCCACCCCCACCCACCACCCCCACCCCACCCCACCCTACCCCACTGGTGCCACCAAGTTGCAGCTTGGTGATGGCTGTTTTTTGGCCACTGACAGTTTTACTGATACGTTGGTTGAAGATGTATGTATTTCCTCACCACAGGCACGGACGATGACCTGGAGTATTACGTGCGGGAGTGCGGGGACATCCTGGGAGTTGTCACCAAGCTTCCCCCTGAGTCTCGGAGAGCCAAGAACATTCTGGAGCACGTCTTTGCCCAGGTGGTGGAGTTCAAGAAACTGAACCAGGTGGGTCTGCTAGGTTGACCAACAATTTATAGTAGAGGGAATATATTCTTTGTTGCATAATCTTGTTGGATGAAGTTTTCATCTCTTGTTTACCTACTAAGTTTTAAAAAGTTAACTTACTAAATGAAATGTTTGAATTGTATTTCTTCTACAAGAGTTATTTATGTAGGTTGAAAGGAATGTGTATATGATATAGCCAAGTTGTCAGTCTTGCCAGGTAAGGCATAATAGTCTCTGGGGTCCAGGGTAATGACAGGTAATGTCTATTGTTTTATTCATGTGGGGAAACCATGGTACAGTGCTGATGGCACTACACCTATTACAGTCACTGCATATGTCCTGGAAGAAAAATGTTATTGTTAAGACATTTGTAGAATATGTTCTTGTGACAGCTATCATTCACTCACTGTTGAAGATGATGTCTTGTATTATAAAACTAACAAATGCAGGTCAGTATAACTATTGATTTTTTTCTCTCTATATTTCAGGACCATGATCATGATGGAATCCACTTTGGGGGTGACGTGTGAGTGGGACCATCTCGTCTGGAGAGGGGCATCAAGTCCCAAATATGGAGAGATATGTCAGAGATTCTGTGATGCTCGTCTCTTGCTGCACACTTCTACTGAAATCCATTGATCCCAAGTGTGAGAAATGTCTTGTACCATTCCATAGGTCTCAAGTCCATTGTGAGAGTGGTGTGGTGTAATTGCAAATGTGAAAGGGTAGAATTGAATGTCAAAAAGTGTGTATGATTTCTGGGATGGTTATTTAGAGGTTTAAGAGGGACCATATGATAAACATAGAAATGTGTAAGATCTTTATTAGTTTTTAATATTTTGTCAGTGCTAACCCAGTCGTTTACAATGTCAAAGAGTACTTATAAGTACTTATAAAGAGTCCTAGGAAGTTTAGAGGGCAGAATACCTCGGCGATGGGGGCTCTTCCTCTGAAGACCGTCAGCTGCTTCGCTCCGTAGGGAGTTTCTAGCTACTATGACTGTACATAATGTGTAAAATCTAGAACTTGTTCTTTGTTAGTGCCCTATTTTTCCGGTTGTTGCTGATGAAATTTGAAGACCTTTTAAAATATTTTTTGGACTAAAATGGACTATCAAATAAAGAGACTATCTGATCATTAAGGAAAAAAAAATCAGTTGGTCTGTTTTGTGGGTTAACAAAAAAGAAAGATAAAAAGAAAACAAATCATTCCTGTCTTCTTGTCTGTCAAACAATTTTGAACAGTAATGCTGTCAGTAGTGTTATTGTTACTTGTTGATGCATCCGATTTTCAGACTTGGTGTAACTATAATGTGAACTTTAAGAAGCTTTTTACTTTTCAGTTAGAAAGAGTCTATCATTGCTGACCTCATCCTTGTAGCAAGTGACAGTGCTATACACCACTTCATGCTTAGTTTGAGATGGAATGTTCCAATAAAGGAACACATAAAGGGGCGGCACTCCCACAGAGCAGTCACATTACTTCCCCTGCAAGAGTACATCAACTGCAGGCAAACTACTAACTATGCTAATTAACACATCTTTTGAAAGACCGGAATTTGACCTGTTGGCAGTTGTGCAAGGATCAGGTGCCGTGTTTCGGTCCCGGCTCCGGATGTTATTCTTCATCATATCAGAAGGAATATTCCCTCAAGGAATCTCAAGAGTCCAATACGTTTGTATTTTACAGATTTTACACATAGACAATGAAATATTTTGCATGATGTGTTTACTGTTGCTTTATACCTTTTATTTTTTTTCTGTGCAGAAAGAGAAGAACAGTTTTGACTTTTCACTGTTGACTTTCTTTGACTTGCATGATAAGTGAACTTGAAATTTTTATTCCAGTTTACAACTTTTCACATGTGTGACATTAAACTGAAATCCTCATGAGGACAGCTTGCAAAATAATGAAACATTTTTTTCATTGTTGAAAGCATAAAGTGAGAGATGGATCACTTTAGGCGACAGTCTGGATGTTTGTCTATTTCTACAGCTGTGTTGTCTCCTGCACCTCCGTCCAGTGTCACTAAGTGCTAGTTGGGAACTCTAGAAAGCAGCTGTGATGTCTCATTGCTATTGAAAGAGTCTTTTGTACTCTGTAAATAAACATGAATCACTTATTTCGTGTATCCTGTCTGTCATTTGTGTTCGCTACTGTAGAAGTTTGATGTTGGATATTTGTGAAACAATTACGGTGATGAAGCAGAAAATGTTTGGGATTTTAGTTTTTTCAGCTGTTTGCACTACATAAATGATCCAAAGATATAATCACTGATACTGTTATTATAAGAGTCAAAAGGTAGAAGAAATTGGGGTAGGGGGTGGGAAAACGTGCAGTATGTGCATGTGTGTGTGTGTGTGTGTGTGTGTGTGTGTGTGTGTTCACACGCAATCCATTTGAATAGTTGCTAGAGTCCCATGTATTTTTCTTCCTGGAGCACCAAGAAATTCAATGCAATGGTCCACTGTCCCAGGTGGAAACCCTCAATCAGGGGATAGCCATATAGTAATGGATCCACATTTTCAAGGACTTCGTTCTGAAGATCACTGACAAAGAGGAGATCGGCTCCTGTCTAAGGTGAATGTGCGCCACACAGACATGCGGGCACATGCATGGCACCATCCTCCAGATGACCCATAAGGTCATTAATAGGAGGTGATGTTGAAGTTGCTTTGGTCACTTTCACCAGGGAGACGTAAACCTTGAAGATACATGTACACCTTGGCCAATAGGTCCAGTCTTCACTGATTTGAACATGCTTCTGTGTCTCAAGGAACCCCCTGTGGGTTGGGGGTCAGAATAGACCCCCTGTGGGTTGGGGGTCAGAATAGACCCCTGTGGGTTGGGGGTCAGAATAGACCCACTGCATCTCCCTGCACAATTTGTAAGGGGCGAACAACTAGGGAAATCACACTTAGGGCTTACTCTATTCTGGAAATTGTCGCACTTTATATATCCTACAAAGGCCGATAGGTCATATAACTCCATCCATCCATCATAGTCTAAATGAGGTGTGTCCCTTAAGGACCATGTGCTCTTTGATGAATCTCTTCTTGTTATCTATCCATTTTTGACTCGCACGCGAAGCAAAAGTGAGTATGTACTCACCCGTTTCGTCCGTCCGGGCGTCCGGGCCTCCGGGCGTCCGTTTAAAACATTGTTGGATTTTTCTCGGAGACTATTAAGTCTATCACCACCCAATTTGGCATGATGGTGTATGATGACAAGGCGTCAAAACACATTCATAGTGACTTGACCTTGCTTCATGGTCAAGGTCGCAGGGGTCATAGATGTAAAAAAAATAGCCATTTTTCACATTTTCTCAATTTTCTCTGAAGTTTTTGAGATTGGATACCTCACCTATATATGGTATATAGGGCAAAGTAAGCCCTGTCTTTTGATACCAGTTTGGTTGACCTTGCTTCAAGGTCAAGGTCACAGTAGCTCTTTAAAGTTGGATTGTATACATATTTTGAAGTGACTTTGACCCTGAACTATGGAAGATGACTGTTTCAAACTTAATAATTATGTGGGGAACATGTTATACTTTCATTATGAGACACATTTGGTCACATATCATCAAGGTCAAGGTCACTTTGACCCTTATGAAATGCGAGCAAAATGGGGTAGTGAACCACTAAAAGTGACCATATCTCATGGTAGAAAGTGCCAATAAGCACCACTGTGCTTCCTATGTCTTGAATTAACAGCTTTGTGTTGCATGACCTTGGATGACCTTGACCTTGGGTCAAGTCCACATGTATTTTGGTAGGAAAAATGTGTAAAGCATTTCTTAGTGTATGATGTCATTGCTAGGTGTAGTTGTTTGACCTTGACCTTGAGGGTCACCTGAAGGTCAAGGTCATGCAAAGGTCAAGGTCAAGCATGTGAGTCGTATGGGCTTTGCCCTTCTTGTTCATTGGTGTTTGGAACTCTAACCACTCTGCACGTTACTCCCTGATCACTGGGCCACTTGCCGGCCTTTGCTGGCACCTTGCGACAAACACAGCTGCAGACAAGGGGGAAGCGCACAGCCAGGCACAGCTGTGAGGACGTGTTCTAATTGAGCGATGCTTACGCCGACTTTTGCAACTTAAGGCAAGTGTCCGGAGTTCGACATTGACATCGGTGAACGTGTACCTCGAAGGTCGATGTGCTCTTTACCATTGGGGGTTACAAGTAAACTATACTTGTACACTAGTCTTTTCAGTTTGCAAGCAAAACGCTCATTTTTTAAATTTCTGACACAGATACTAAGAAACCGTAACCAAAGAACAGTATCATTTCTCAAAGCTATACGTAGAATACACCACAAGTACGTTCACATTGCTACATTATTCAAATCGAAATGTACTTAGAAGGCCAAATCCCCCTGTGGGTTTGGGGTGCCTCCCTACATGATTCGTAAGAGGCGAATGAATAGGGACATCGTGGCTTAAATTGCGCTTACTTGGAACTATTCTAGTGGTTTTCTTGCTTAATAGCCTTACATAGCCTACAAAGGCTGATATGCCGTAAAACTCCTTCCATCCATCCATCCACCCACTCACCCACCCACCCACTCACCCACCAACCCACCCACCCACCCAACCAACCACCCATCCATCCATCCATCCATCCATCCATCCATCCATCCATCCATCCATCCATCCATCCATCCACCCAGCCACCCATCCATCCATCCATCCATCCATCCATCCATCCATCCACCCACCCACCCATCCATCCATCCATCGAAGGCCAAATTCCGGTAATGTGGCTACATTAAGATGATGACTGGTTCCTCGGATCCAGGATCACTGAGAGGAGAGTCTGGCGACATGCCCGCTGGTAACCGTGTTGGCCAATCTTTAACCGACACACTAGCACACATCGGGCATGGGAATCTCTGGGTAGGGGACTCTGGGCAACTTATGTTTTTCCTCCGTCTGCGCTTATCTTCTACAACCTCTTTTCTAGCTGGTTTGAATGCCTCAGCTCCTCGCTTTAACAATGTCCTCCACCTGTCGTAGTCTTTGGCTTGGGTTTCCCAGTCTTCCTGTGGGATACCAGCCACACTGAGCTGGCACTTCAGTTGATCCTTGAAGTTCTTTCGTGGGGCTCCTCTGTCACGTTTGCCCTGGCATGACTGTCCACAGAACACAGCTTTGGGCAATCGCATGTCCTCAATGCTTGACAGATGTCCTGCCCAGCGGAGCTGTCTGGTCAGAAGCACGGCCTCAATGCTGGGGTTTGGGGCTCGCTCCAAGACTTCCTTGTTTGTCACGTGGTCCTGCCCCTTGATGCCCGCGATGGAGCCACTGTTGGTAAAAGCGTTCCAGAAGCTGCACTTGCTTCCGGTACAGAACCCATGTTTCAGATCTTCGGAGAGGAGTAGTGACAACTGCAAACTCTGTACACCAGGATCTTTGTTGACAAGCACGGTGAGTGATTCCTCCAGACCCGCCTCTGCAATCAACCGAAGGAGCTGCTGGCTTTGGCGAGTTGGTTGTCGATATTCTTGGCTACATAATACTACATGGCTTATCATGTAACTCGATGGTGGGGTTCGTGACGAATGCATATCTTTCCAGTCAGCTGCGGTTTATTCGTATTCAACAGTCCCCGGACACAAGATCGCGTAAGCCACTACAGCCTATTCGTATTCAACATTTCCCGGACACAAAATCGCGTAAGCCTCTACGGCCTTTTGGTATTCAACAGTTCCCGGACACAAGATCGCGTAAGCCACTTCGGCCTATTGGTATTCAACAGTTCCCGGACACAAGATCGCGTAAGCCACTACGGCCTATTGGTATTCAAAAGTTCCCGGGACACAAGATCGCGTAAGCCAATACGGCCTATTCGTATTCAACAGTCTCCGGACACAAGATCGCGTAAGTTCACTACGGCCTATTCGTATTCAACAGTCCCCGGACACAAGATCGCATGAGTTCACTTCGGGCTTCGTTCCCATCAGGCATTACGCCCAATTAGAACATGACTTAAGGGTTATTTGCATGAACTACAGGACCCTCGTGGGTGACGACTTTCCGAAGCAGCCATGCCGCTGTAGGCCGCGGTCTGCATGAACTCGGCAAGTTGAAATACCGTGGTCAATGGATTCCCCATGAATCGGTCAACGCAAGTCATCCTGCTCGCACGAACACGAGAGCATCGCCTCTCTGGAAAAATCTGCTCCGTCGACAGAAGCAGTCAACAGATGTGATGAATACAATACATCTTTCGTGAAAGATACCAACAAGCCCCGGTGGATTGCTATCGACACAACGTAAACAGAAATTTCTCTAAGAAACAACATGAAGTTTGCAACAAACCTGAAAAGAGGAAACCTGAACTCAGACCAGATGTCACCGGATGTCACCACGCTATCATAGGCCACTCAGGGGCGATCGACCGAGGGAAGTTACAGAACCTCGTGGCGAAAGACCTCCGTTGCAAAGAGCTTTAATGCACATCAGATATGTGCAACACTACTATCACCATCACCACCACCACCACCAACATTACCACCATCACCACCACCACCATCACCACCACCACCACCATTATCATCACCACCATCATCACCACCACCACCGCATCCACCATCATCATCACCACCACCTCCACCACCACCACCACCGGCACCACCACCACCACCACCACCACCATCATCATCACCACCACCACCAATACCACCACAACACCACCAGCGGCGGCACCACCACCACCACCACCGGCACCCCACAACTGGCATCACCACCACCACCATCACCACCACCGACACTACCACCACCGGCACCTCCTCCTCCACCATCACCACCACCACCACCAAAGGCACCACCACCACCGGCACCACCATCACCACCACCGGCCCCACCACCACCGGCACCACCACCACCACCATCATTACCACCGACACTACCACCACCGGTACCACCTCCTCCACCATCACCACCACCGGCACCACCACCACCACCGGCACCACCACCACCACCACCGGCACCACCACCGGCACCACCACCACCACCATCATTACCACCGACACTACCACCACCGGTACCACCTCCTCCACCATCACCACCACCAGCACCACCACCACCACCGGCACCACCACTACCGGCACCACCACAATCACCGGCACCACCACCGGCACCACCACCGGCACCACCACCGGCACCACCACCACCACCAACACCACCACCGGCACCACCACCGGCACCGCCACAGCCGGCACCACCACCGGCACCACCACCGACACCACCACCACCACCAACACCACCACCGGCACCACCACCGGCACCGCCACAACCGGCACCACCACCATCACCACCACCGACCGACACTACCACCACTGGCACCATCTCCTCCACCACCACAACCACCGGCACCACCTCCTCCACCACCACGGCCACCGGCACCACCTCCTCCACCACCGGAACCACCGGCACAACCTCCTCCCCCACCACCACCACCACCACCACCGGCACCACCACCAAAGGACCACCACCACCACCACCGGCACCACCATCAACACCACCACCGGCACCACCACCCCCACCGGCACCACCCCCACTGGCTTCACCACCAACACCACCACCGGCACACCCTCCTCCTCCACCACCACCACCAACACCACCACCGGCACCACCATCGGCACCACCATCACCGGCACCCCCACCAACGCCACCAACCACGACCAGCACCGCCACCACCACCGGCACCACCTCCTCCACCACCACCACCACCACCACCACCGGCACCACCACCACCGGGACCACCACCATCTTCATCTCCACCACCACCACCACCACCACCGGCACCATCAACACCTCCACCACCACCAACACCACCACCGGCACCACCACCATCAATAACCTCCACCACCACCAACCACCACCAGCACCACCACCACCACCACCGGCACCATCAACACCTCCACCACCACCAACACCACCACCACCACCGGCACCACAACCACCACCACCAACACCACCACCGGCACCACCACAAACACCAACACCACCACAAACTCCACAACGACATCACAACCACCACCATCGGCACCACCATCACCACCTCACTTAGCCTAATCTAACCTAACCTAACCTAACCTAACCTAAACCTAAACCTAACCTAACCTAACCTAACCTAACCTAACCTAACCTAAACTAAACTAAACTAACCTAAACTAAACTAAACTAAACTAAACTAAACTAAACTAAACTAAACTAAACTACACTAAACTAAACTAAACTAAACTAAACTAAACTAAACTAAACTAAACTAAACTAAACTAAACTAAACTAAACTAAACTAAACTAAACTAAACTAAACTAAACTAACCTAAACTAAACTAAACTAAACTAAACTAAACTAAACTAAACTAAATAATTTACTAACTATTAAAAAACTAACGAACGAACGAAGTTGAGGTAACCAAACTTCGTAGCGTCAGGCCTGGCGGACCAAATACCCTGCCTGAAGTAGTTATAAAGGCCAAACACCCTGCCTGCAGTAGTTATACAGACAAAATACCCTGCCTGAAGTAGTTCTACAGACCAAACTCCCTGCCTGAAGTAGTTATACAGACAAAATACTCTGCCTGAAGTAGTTCTACAGACCAAACTCCCTGCCTGAAGTAGTTATACAGACAAAATACCCTGCCTGAAGTAGTTCTACAGACCAAACTCCCTGCCTGAAGTAGTTATACAGACCAAACACCCTGCCTGAAGTAGTTATACAGACCAAACACCCTGCCTGAAGTAGTTATACAGACCAAACACCCTGCCTGAAGTAGTTATACAGACCAAACACCCTGCCTGAAGTAGTTATACAGACCAAACACCCTGCCTGAAGTAGTTATACAGACCAAACACCCTGCCTGAAGTAGTTATACAGACCAAACACCCTGCCTGAAGTAGTTATACAGACCAAACACCCTGCCTGAAGTAGTTATACAGGTCAAACACCCTGCCTGAAGTAGTTCTACAGACCAAACACCCTGCCTGAAGTAGTTATACAGGTCAAATACCCTGCCTGAAGTAGTTCTACAGACCAAACACCCTGCCTGAAGTAGTTATACAGACCAAACACCCTGCCTGAAGTAGTTATACAGGTCAAATACCCTACCTGAAGTAGTTCTACAGGTCAAACACCCTGCCTGAAGTAGTTATACAGGTCAAACACCCTGCCTGAAGTAGTTCTACAGACCAAACACCCTGCCTGAAGTAGTTATACAGGTCAAACACCCTGCCTGAAGTAGTTATACAGGTCAAACACCCTGCCTGAAGTAGTTATACAGACCACGGAACAGACTGTGGCTTTTTTGGCGCGGTCCCCCTGTGGGTTCGGGGTAAGAATTTACCCGCCGCGTCTCCGTACGCGATTCGTAAGAGGCGAATAACTAGGGACGCCGTGACTGGATATTACATTTACTCTAAACTGTCCTAGTAATTTTCGTGCTTAATGGCCTTAAATAGCCTATGAAGGCTGCTGGGCCTTAAAACACTATCCATCCATCCATCCTTGGCGCGGGGTTGTGCTCTCAGAGTGCTCTCTAGTTCATTCATTTAGTCAGTCAGTCAGTCAGTCAGTCAGTCAGTCAGTCAGTCAGTCAGTCAGTCAGTCAGTCAGTCAGTCAGTCAGTCAGTCAGTCAGTCAGTCAGTCAGTCAGTCAGTCAGTCAGTCAGTCAGTCAGTCAGTCAGTCAGTCAGGAAACCAGCCAGCCAGCCATCCATCCAGCCAGCCAGCCAGCCAGCCAACCTGTCAGTCAGTCAGTCAGTTATCCATTCAATCATCCATCCATCCATCCGTCCATTCATCCATCCATCCATCCATCATTCATTCATTCATTCCAAAAGGCAAAGACTCCATGTTGAGTTTGAGATAGACAACAATACAGTTGGACTGTTGGTCAGGGGTAAATAGCTTCAGACAGATAATCATAGTAAAAGTAGTCTTTTCGGCAGTAGGCAACAATGAAACTTGGTTGGCGAATAATGGACAAAATGTGTTGGTTAAATATTTGAAAGAAGCCGGGCTCGTTTATGCAAGTCCCTTTTTTCAACCATACTTGTAGAAATTTCCGGATTGTTTTGCGACCGCTTTTCAGGGAATTGATGTGAAGACAGCAATAACCTTGCCAACGAAACTAACATAACTGAGCTGTCGTTGCTGGTGATGGAGTCAATAACACAGACGAGTAAAAAGGTGACTGAGGTAGCGACGGAAATACTTACATTGGGGGGGGGGGGGGGGAGGGTACGAATGTACTAGGATGACTCTAGAAGTCAAATACAATGAATTAATCAATGACGACCTTTGAATCCATCAACACAACCACAACCACAATCAGCCAATCATCAGCCATGCAACATCAGCCATGCAACATCAGCTGCAGCAGCAGGACCACCACCACCACCACAGTTACTGGTATCATCACGACCATCATCGCCATCACCACGATTATTTTTTGTTTGTTTGAAAAATGTATTTCTGTTTGCTGGATTGCGCTGGGGTCACTCATTGACTGATCGAGAGAGAGCGCTCCGCCAAGGCAGCCCCAGCGGTGGAGGTATCACATAACCACTTCCATGGCCTGTATAATTTAGGCAGCATGTTCTGCTAGTCAGGCCTGACGCTATGAAGTTAAGTTAATTTTAGCACCTACCAGCGGTCCCTGAGTGTGGAACGTATATGCTGGCTTGCAGCACACGCCGACCAATGACCAACGTCGATAACATTTCTCATTATGGTTGTAATTCCAAAACGAGATAATAGATAACCTTCAAAATCTAATGGATTGTTCCTGGGGTAGAACCCTGACCTAGCACCCTGACCTAGCACCCTGACCTAGCACCCTGACCTAGCACCCTGACCTAGCACCCTGACCTAGCACCCTGACCTAGAACCCTGACCTAGCACCCTGACCTAGCACCCTGACCTAGAACCCTGACCTAGCACCCTGACCTAGCACCCTGACCTAGCACCCTGACCTAGCACCCTGACCTAGAACCCTGACCTAGAACCCTGACCTAGCACCCTGACCTAGAACCCTGACCTAGAACCCTGACCTAAAACCCTGACCTAGCACCCTGCCTACACCCTGACCTAGCACCCTGAACTAGCACCCTGACCTAGTACCCTGACCTAGCACCCTGACCTAGCACCCTGACCTAGCACCCTGACCTAGCACCCTGCCTAGCACCCTGACCTAGCACCCTGACCTAGCACCCTGACCTAGAACCCTGCCTAGCACCCTGACCTAGCACCCTGACCTTGAACCCTGACCTAGCACCCTGACCTAGCATCCTGACCTAGCACCCTGACCTAGAACTCTGACCTAGCACCCTGACCTAGCACCCTGACCTAGCACCCTGACCTAGCACCCTGACCTAGCACTCTGACCTAGCACCCTGACCTAGCACCCTGACCTAGCACCGAATTTCATTACAATCCGTTTCAAAATGTTTGCGTTATTTTGCCGAATATTGAACGAACTAACCGACTGAAAAACTCCTTGGCCGAGCTAAATACTGCTGTTCGCTTTCACTCAGGCCTTCAGCCCGACAGCCGCTATGCTGCACACGCTCAATGCATGTTTGGATATGACTTGGTGTGATGATGCTTGATGATGATTGATGATGATGATGATGATGATGATGATGATGATGATGATGATGATGATGATGATGATGATGATGATGATGATGATGATGATGATGATGTGGTGGTGGTGGTGGTGGTGGTGGTGGTGGTGATGGTGGATGTGGTGGTGGTGATGATGATGATGATGATGATGATGATGATGATGATGATGATGATGATGATGATTGTCGCAAGATTGCGCAAGGAAAGAGAAGGAAAGAATAAAGAAATCATAATCTGTTCAATTGTCTTTAACCGGTATGTTAGGGACGGACGCTGGGCGTTATTTTTAGTAACTAAGGTCGGAGGGCACGGCCTGTTACTACCCGTCAGAGGGCGGGGGGTGGTTTTTACCGTGAACAGGGGGGTGTGATAGAATGTTCTTTTCCTAAGTCACGGAGATGAGTTCCGTGGACTTTGACCTCCACGTGTTAGTCCGCGTGCCTTATGACCCATGATAGGGGGTATCGAGTGATCCCATTGGCTAATGAGATCGGGGACGCTGGCAGTTGAGAGTTTTGGCGCCTTCTGGAATTCACTTCACCGCTTGCTGTCTGAGCAAGCAGACGCGTTGCAGCGCGCTCCGCTGTAGACTCGTGAGAGGGCTTACTGCCTCGCGCGAGTGCTACCACCTAGTCGCTGTGTATACCACAGGAGGGTGGCAACCGTCTCCGTCAAAAGTCTGTTTGAGGTATGTGCGGTTTGAGTCGTAAACTAATTGGGATTAATTGGGAAGGGAAACGCCATCAGGGCCGGACCAAATGAGTTGTGGGGGGGGGTTTCCTTTTTGGTTGGGGGGGACAAATCAGCGAAGTGGCGAAGCCACGAGCGCGCGCCTGCGAAGCAGGCATGTAAATAAGGGGGGTCCGGGGGCATGCCCCCCCGGAAATTTTTTGAAAAACGGTTAAAATCTGTGCAATCTGGTGCATTCTGGGCCTTGTTTTGAGGGGTAAGAGCAGCATTGTTTTTGGAGACACACACAAAAAATATATTTAAAAAAACAAACTCAAACCAAGGTACATGCTTTTTCTAGGGGGGGGGGGGTTCCGGAACCCCTGGAACCCCCCCCTGGGTCCGGCCCTGGCCATGATGTGGGACCGTTGAATGGGAGTTGGGCGGGAAAAAAACTTATCTCTTGTTTCGCCATCGAGTTAACCTGTGAAAAGGTATGGGAAAAAGGGAATACGCCACTCAAGAATAACGGGGATAAGACTAAATGGGTTTCTCTGAATAACGCCGGGTAAAGGCGTGTTTTTCATCATTCTCGACTTCTGGGTCATGCCGCTGAATGAATGATGAGTGAGAGGAGGCCGGTTGTGTTAGCCGTGTGTGACACAATGCCTTTGTCTCTTCCAGACTTTATGTCGTGACTTAGAGGGCCTAAGGGGCTTATTCTCTGTCAGTTTTAATTCCAATTGATTATCACGTCTACGAGAGTGATAGGAATTAAAGGAGGGATCTGTAGTTGGTACTATCCTTCTGTCGTATCTATACTGTTCTTCTGGGAAGCAAACGAGTATAGGATACTAGGTGTGGGACTTACGTGCTATGTGTCGCTGAGCAGAAGCTGTCTTGTCAGGACTCATGAGTTAACGTAAAGATGCTAAGTGGAGCAGTCTATAATTCTCTAACGCGCCCTGTTAGGAGAACCCGTCCTCACCTATACGCGTATGTTCTGACGCGTTACACGCTAGGCGTGTGGATGCGGTAGGCACGCGCCTATGACCGCATAGTAGAGGTTAGGAATGTTGGGAGGGGTCAAGGTCATTCGATAGACGCTCTACCCATGGAGCAATTCCTCTCTCTCTCTTGTAATGCACCGTGTAGTGCAATAGTGTGACTCGCTTTAGAGTGGTCACAGGTCTAGTGAGCAAAGCTTTGTCAGGGTTGGGGTAGGCAGGTCATCCCTGGACCAGACTGCTGCTGCCGCCATCGCCAGACATCGGACGCTTGTCTACTGGGGAGATCCTCGGGTCACCGGAGTGACCCGACCTACTTTGGGACTACCTGCTGGAGGGAGCCCGGGTGCCGGAGCCACCTACCGAGGGGGGTGAGAGGACAGTTCTCATCCGGACTACCAGAGACGCTGCTGAGACCGGGGAGGCCTGAGGTTGGAACCTCATGCGCTCCCATCACTGAGGATACAGGGGTCGGCTGATCGGATTATGTGTGTACTTTCTTGTGGAAGGAAGGGACAACTTTGGTAAGCATTGGCTTTTATAAATCTTTACCCGTCGGGGGTGACAGCTGGACTCGTGAGGTCCTGTGATCCTAGTGTTGTTAAAGTGCCAGTTAGTAAGTGGTTGTCAAACCAATCTGGACAGTTCTGAGATGCTATCCGAGTAAGCCTGAGCGGAGGGTTTTCAGAGACGCTATCCCATGCCCTGCTGCAAGAAGGCACGATTGGAACTTTGAGCCACTGTACGTTCGAACTAATTCTTTGTCAGAGGAATTGAGTTTTACTGGTTGTCACTTTGTCTTCTCCCTGCCGTTACCGTGTTAGCGGAGCGAGAAAGCCTTTTCATTCACTGTGAGAGTGAACCCATTCATAAGCAAGACAGCGTGCTGTTATTGTATGCTAATTATGGCCCGGAGCCCAGGTCAACCTCAGCGGCTGCTGTGATTGGCCGAGCCCGGGCCGCTTCTAAGAAGCCGGTGAAACTCCGCCCGCCTGGGGCGAGGAAGTGTTTACATTGGGCTTGCGCGAAGTCCGGAGTGTGTTATTGTTTTGGGGTGGCCATTTTTGGGGTTGGGCTTTTCTTTTGACTTTTGTTATTGATTAAACTTGTCATTGAATTGAACTCGCTCCTCAGTTGTCTATATTTGTTGTTGTTTTCCCCTTTTTCACATTATTTATGGTTGCAGAAACATGGTGACTGGGTTTTGGATGAAAACCTCGTGGCTAGTAGTCTATGATAGTCTATGGTGATAAAGATTATTCATACACACACCAACCAACACGTCACAATGATGATGATGATGATGATTATGATGATGGTGGTGGTGGTGGTGGTGGTGGATGTGGTGGATGTGGTGGTGGTGGTGGTGGTGGTGGTGGTGGTGGTGATGATGATGATGATGATGATGATGATGATGATGATGATGATGATGATGTTGATGATGATGATGATGATGATGATGATGATTTACGGCCGATCAGCTTTTGTAGTCTATTTTAGACCATTGATATAAAGAATTACCACATCAGGTCAGAGTAGGAACAAATCACGATTTTCCAGGTCCTTCGCCTATTACCAATCGCGAAAGGAGAGACACAGTGGGTCTATTCTTACCCCCAACCCACAGTGGGTCTATTCTTACCCCCAACCCACAGTGGGTCTATTCTTACCCCCAACCCACAGTGGGTCTATTCTTATTCCAAATCCACATGGTGATGACTTGGTGAGCTGAAGAATGTCTGGGTGTATTTCATATAAATAATCAAGCACTACAGAGTAAAAACTACGAAGCAGGTGATGTCGCACATTATATTATTCAGTGATAAACGTCTATAAAACTGGAAAGAACTTTTTCTTGGTGTGGATCAGTTGCGTTCATGATTGTCATTGAGCAAATCCTGTCCGTCTATCTGTCGAACAGACAGGATTGTCGGTCCGTCCGTCTGTTCGTCCGTTGATACGTCCGTTCGCCCGCCCGCCTTCGCGCCCGTCCGTCCTTCCATTCGTCTGTCTGTCCCAAAGACACCAGCTGCATGAGTGCAGCACCTTACACAGTGCATCCACAACTGTTGGCAATCTCTTCCAATCCCCATGTCCTCCAGTCCAACCCTTGGACGCGTCTATGAAGACGCACGAGCCAGGGGCGGGTAACTCTTCCACCGCGTGCCACCCGGAGATGCGCCGTACCTCAGCAAACATGGCGGCCTTCAAGGCCAGCCCGGATGGCGGCGTGCAGGCTGGAGGGCTGGGAAGAAGGGGGAAGGAAGGGCAGCACGCAAGGAGACATCCTCCTCGCCGTCGCCAGCCGTCTCCTCCTTCTCCCCTTTACCACTGTGGGCCCGCGGCGCCAATGTAACTAAAGTCGCTCTAAATGATATCAACATTGAGGCCCAAATGAGCGCGGCCGTGGCGCGGGGGCTAAGCCGAGGGCGGGGGAGCCAGGGCACGTAGGCGGCCATTGGCGAGCCCCGGGCCCTGTGTACCATGCAGGCCGTGGTGACGCCAGCTCTCTTCCCCCAGCGTCTGCCGCCTGTTTGCCCCCCGTCTCCGCCTGGCTCGCGCCCCGCCCGCCCTCGTCAGGCGATACCTGGAGCCCAGCACTTCAAAGCCAGAACAACCGCGCCGCCAGCCCAGGTCTCTTCCCACCTCCCCGCGTGAAGGCGTCCCTCCTCGACCACAGCAGACCCCCCCCCCCTCCCTCTCCACCTGGAAAGAACAACCCCTCGTCCATCAACGCCCCACCCCCACCCCCACCTCCCATTGCTTTCCAGCAAGTCATCTTCATGAATTGTCCTGTCCCCACCCCCAAACCTTCATACCCCGACCCGTAAGCACTCCTTTGTTTCTTACTTTAAGCGTCGAGTGGAGAAGTTCATCCCCAATAGTTTGCTCTAGAATTTGAGGATCTTGCCAGTATCCATAATGAAGTATTTTGACAGTAAAAACACTACTAATTCTAATTGTCATCCATCCAGCGAAGACGACCAGATCCAAGCGTGTGCAAGAGATCAGCCGAACAATCACCCCTGTGGATTGAGGGTGAGAATTGACCCACCGCGTCTTCCTATGCGATTCAAAAGAGGCGAGTGACATGGGATATCGTGACGACTTGTTTGTTGCTCCAACCAGCTCCACTAATTTCGTGAGCAATGACGTTTCATAACCCTCAAAGGTTGATAGGCCGTAAAACTCCAATTGGTCAGTCAGTCGGTCTGTCGGTCAATCAGTCAGTCAATCCATCAGTCAGTTAGTCAGTCCAAGAGAAAAAGCCCCAATGTAATATGCTGACTCCTTCCTCAAAGACCACGACAATCCCCAATAACAAGATTTGTTAGGCAAGGCAAATTTTCAGTCTGAGAAGGCAATTTTCCAAACATCTGACAGAACCTCTCAAACGAGACATTATCTAAGCGTCTCATATTAGTTCTAGAAAACCAGTCCTCAATAAAATGTTTATCAGTCATCATTTGTCAGCTTTTATACGCAGAGTAGGCTAAACTACATTGTCAGAGTCAAGCAGCCTCTGTAAAAATAAACTTTCAACAGCAAAGACCGACACCCATTGTTATTGCCATGACGCAAGCTAGCCCTTACACACATTTGCACCTATATTTGATTGCACCTGGCAGACATGAGGAAGATGGCATTATCATCATTAAAGTAGCAGTGACAGCTTTTACGCCGTAGGAAATTTCATTCGAAAAGATGCTGAAAGATGCGTCTGCTACGGGCTTGACCATGAAAGGGTTGTGTTATCGAAAACAGTCAGAAGGATTGGGTTTGATGGTGAACCAACGTTTACGAAAATAATGAAATGATAAAATATAATAATGAAAGAGAAACATGTCTGTCTGTGGACAACCATTCACGTAAACGGAATAGAATACATCCACATTGCATTAAATCATTCATTGAAAGAGGAGGTAACCTTTCCAATGGAGACAGGATTTTGGGCGGAACATGTTCGGAAAAAGCTTATACAAAGACTTTAAAACCAGTTAGTATTTTTCCTGACACAGACGTTGCTCAATCTGGATAGGAAGTACCCATGTTCCCTTGCGAACCGGTGCAGAAAGTCATGAAGCGGAGCGACGCAATGTTGAAATCTTGATTACGTCACCCATGATTCCGACCTGACTTCGGCTCTATGGCAGAGTGGTTAGCGTGCCTGACCGGCAATCGCTTGTGGCTGGTGGGTCCGGCGTTCGAAGCTGGGCGGTTCCTAGTGTTGCATCCTGAAGCAAGGTGCTTTATTCACATTGCTTCCTCCCACCCAGGAATAAAACGGGTACCTGTGAGGTCTGCGCTGGAAAATTGTGAAAGTTAACTTTGGCGCGATCGTCCGCAGCCTGGTTGCATGCTCCCCGCTGAGTTGAAATGGCGTTAGAGTGAGGATATGAGTGGCCCGCCGACCAGCGGGTAAACTTGTGCGGTTTGAACACTGATCTATGGGTGGGAAGTGGCATGATAAAGAAGAGCCTCTTTACCCTTACCTTTGAAATGGAAAAACCCCCTCTATTTTATCATTAAATGGTAGAAACATCAGATACCTTCATGTGTAATGTCACAAACTATGAACATTTATTTTGTTATACAAAATTCAGATTATCCAGCTTTTAACATGAAGATGAACGGTCAAAACAAGAAAAAATATTTTTATCCATTTTTTCACTTTGGGGAACTGAAGATCACTGATTTAATTTTTCTGGATTAATCATCAGGATCAGTAAACTGTGAAGTACTACGACGACAAATATTCTGCGCTTTGAATCCGCTTAAAACCCCTTAATTAGGCCAAAAGAAAAGTGCGACACAACATCAAGACACACCCTGTTGACATAAAGTATGACAAAGGGCAAAACAATGCCCACGCTCGAGTTTGAGAACGTCTATTGGTGTTGTACATGGTAGGACCAACTCTTCTTGCAGCTACTACATCGCTGTTGTTGGCTAGTGGATAACGCTTTCTCCGAAAACGCGCAATTAAACAAATGCGGAGAGAGAGAGAGAGAGAGAGAGAGAGAGAGAGAGAGAGAGAGAGAGAGAGCAAGAGAGAAAGAGAGAGAGAGAGCGAGAGAGAAAGAGAGAAATAAAGAGAGAAATAAAGAGAGAGAGAGGAGGGGAGTGAGAGAGAGGGGGAGGAGAGAGAGAGAGAGAGAGAGAGAGAGAGAGAGAGAGAGAGGGGGGGGAAGAAGTGAAAAGTGAGAGAGAGATAGAGAGAGAGATAGAGAGAGAGAGAGAGAGAGAGAGAGAGAGAGAGAGTTGGTTCAAAAGAGTTAGTTCAGAGGGCCATTGTGTCCGTAATAGATGAAAATTAATGTTCAAAATACACATAGTCTCTTTCTATGAAATGCCAGTGAACAATGAGGCAAAGTGGAGGTCGACCTTTTTTTTAAAGAAAAAAAGTGTTGGCAGACAGACTCTTTGGCGAGCATAAAGCTGCTCTTAGGTCACCCCTGCTGGCAACAGGGCCTTGGGTTGGCCATCTTTATGAAGAGGCGACATGGGCACACAAGGAAGCAGGCAGATTCAAAACGTGCCGCAGGCCAGGCAAATCAGTTGACACAACTTCTGTACATGGCTATGACAATTTCGTCCTTGCATTCAGCTCCACCTAATGACGGGGTCTGCGCAACTAAACGTGACATCCCGAGAAAACTCAACACTCGCCTGGGAGCATGTGTGTTTGCCACGAAAGTATTCCGTGATTGTCGCTGGGTATATCTCTTCAACGTTTCCGTCTAGTCGTCTTTCTGCCAAACAATATTCGGGCGGCTCCTTCAATTAGCAAAAGCAACTCAACAATATGAGGCGCCAGAGCGGACGCTGGGCTGTCGGATGAAAGCAGACGGGTGAGTGCAACACTAGCCGCGCAGACCTATTTCAATTACGTCTCAGCGCCTTCCATGGCGTCTCATAGAAGCCGGGCATGATCCTTCGCTTGTTTTTCATTAAGGACGGCTCGATTGCTATCAAAATACGTGTCGCACAAATTGATTACCTCTCCCCGGAGCGCGGATGAATTACACGCCTCCCGAGAAAAAAGAGCTAGCGCTTCCGTCGGAGGTTGGGGGCGAGGAAACGCCTAATTAGAGGGTTACGTCCCTTGGCGTCGCGCCGCACCCCCGGCGACTATTTGCCTTATTAAGTGGCTCGTAATGAAGCGGTTTCCGAAATCATGACGAAAAATATTTGCATGGGTATAATCAATCTTAACATAAGCTGAATTAAATGCAAGTCAGAATGGAAGGGGACTAAAAACAAAACCGAGGGCTGCATCCGAGAACCCGGTCGGTCCTGGCAACGAGGAAACCAAATAGATCGACACACGCCCGCATTCATTGGGGGGCGGCCGCAGGGAGATCTTTGCCCAGAGGACATGACTCGGGACCCTTGCTGTCAATGGACGCTTGCAGAGCCACGTCTGGCACCGCGCCCGCCAGAATAATTGTGCCGGGGCTCCGCACCCAGAGCTCTCAGTAGCAGGTTCAACAGGGGATTCCGGACATTGGGTGGAATTGAGACGTTTGGATGAATAAAAGAAACCCCCCCTCCACTCGGTTTTGTCAGAGTTTCTCATGAATTCTATACGCAACCCTCGAGTTTCTTCCTTAACCCCCTCCGAGCTGCGAGAGTCGAGTTGTTCAGCCAGTAGTATTTCGTGTGTGTAAGAAGAAAAGCTCAATGCTATGGTAGGGTTAATGAATTCGAAAACGAGCTGATTAAAACTCTCTGGGTCAAAGAGGAAATTATATTCGTCTAGAAGGATTACGCCGAAGCATGAGACTCCACATTGACTGGACACTTCATTCTGTCTTCGACGTTTGCCCTATTCACAAAACGTTGCATCCCAACTGCATCGTTTGGTGGTCTGAAACGACGAATTCATGCTGCAAAAATGCTATAGACTACACGATTGCTTCTGTTTCTTGTAAAACTATTTGTCGCACTTTTGTGTTCTTCTTTTTCTGAATATCTTCCTGCAGTGACTTATGCTATTTCATCGTTTTAAACGAAATGAAAACTTTGCTGCTGTAAAAGAAATTCTCCGCCATTCGCAGAGAAGTACTCGTAATAGACCTGTCGATATTTTTCCCAATTAAAAGAGAGGTACACTATTTTTTAGAGCATTTTAACACTCTTCAAAGATTTGTGAGACAAGCATCGTCACTTCAACAGTTTGTCACAGAAAACATGAGCGGTAAAACATGTCCTTTTAAAATCTGCAACATGCCTTTGAATTCATAGAAACGTTTTATTTTTAATAGTATCGGGTAGAGTTAGTCACATTTCAATCAATAATCATTACGCAGTCTATAGGGTGCTGGCTCGTACTTCCACGGACTGTCCGCTTTTGACCACACTCCGACGAGAACGTCTTGCGTTTCAGGAACCCCATGCGGTCATTTGGGCACATGCAAACAACTCACTTGTACTATTTGGCATAGATTTACAGATTCTTTGCCCAACAATAGTCCTGATACAATTGTGTGGGGTACGTCGATGTCGTGGACCTCATCGGTCAGTCATTGTAGAGGGGTTCACGGAGTTCGACCTTTGTCCACCTATTTGTACGGTCCTTGTGACAGGGACGCAAGTGTCTGATACATGTTGTAGGTCCATGGACAACTCTAGACCAACACACTGAGCTCGGCAAACATCTCAAGAGGCTCATTACCAGAACTCCAGACAATGAGGCGGAGAGGCTTTTGTGCTCTTGGGGAAAACTTGATCGCCTTCTGTGAGTGTGAAACAGTAGGGCCACGTCCCGAAGGATCTGGTTGTGTGAGCAAGTATGCACATTCCAGTGCTACGTAGACCACGAACAGAACAGAACCGGGAAAAGGGGTGGAAAGTTGACAGGAAGGTTCCCAATCATGGCCCAGCTGGCGACTGGCCATGAAAATATGCATGCTCCACATAGTTTGACATGTATCAGCACGAATATCTACAGGCTGGAATGTAGTGAATAGGAATGTCTTCAAGATCCCGACTTTAACGAAATTCTAAAGAATATGTGAAGAATATCATTTCATTCATTCACTGCTCCAGTCAAGAATGTTTTGAAAATTGATACCAAAATACTGCAGGAAAGTGTTCGCGCGTTTTGAAGGGCATACATGTATCAGGGTACCAGTTCACAATGGCCTGCAAAGATGTTCGCCAAGGAATTACAGAAGATTTCTCACACAAAAAGGTACACGCGACCACAAGGGCGAACGCGCGCGTGCACAATAATGTGCAGATCTATGTAATGGATTACGAAGGTGACTGTTTGTCACTAAGAATAGTTTATGTTAGAGTGGTTTTGACGTTCCATACATTCGAAAAACAAAACGTTACCTGTGTCTGCAAAGCTTGTACTCCCATCCAGCTTTGGCAAAACATAAAGCAAAATTTTGCTGTAGTGTTTTTGTAAATATAAAAAACATATACTTTGTTGTGAAATGGATACATCTAAAGGACGTGTGAAGTGCAATGTCCACACGACGTACACAAGTGACATACTCGTAGGGCTCGATATATGTCTTTTAGGAATAAGTATGGATATGCTTTTTGACACTGGCCACCCATCCTCACCCTCAAAGGCAGACAAATAAAGAATATCTCGTCGTCCTAACGTTTACACAGAAAGCATACCATACTTGTGATACGGGCATTTTGTTTTTGAAGTGTCACTTTCGAAATAAAATTTAAAGCTATGACGCAATCATAATACCAGTGTCGCTGAAATGGCTCTGACGAGGCCGCTAACCAAATTCCAGCCAGTTGTCGGTGTTTCCTTGTGTAAATAGTATATTTAGTTTTGATGAAAGCGTCTAGATATGACTTTTAAGTCCACTTTAGACGACTGAGAAGTTTGCCAAATGTCTAACAAAAACTAAGTTATTATATTTGCTTGTTGTGTTAACAAGCATGCTTTCAGCGATATCATTTGTATGATAACAAGTATAAAGTTTAAAGCGCAGCCCATCGTGATTGAAAGGTAGACTTGAACAGTGTAGGAACGGAACACGAGAGTGACTTTTTTCGACAACTCGATGAGGACCATATGAGACTGCCTTTCATAAGGGTTGAGAGACGCCATCATAAGACCGGACAAGCACGATGTGAACATTGCTTTGATCAGTATCTGGGCCGAAACTTGTTATCTCTGAGTTACCCCCACTAGGTGTCCTTTTGCCGAAGCCTCGATTGATACGTATTAGAAGATGTGGATGACTGATTAAGCTCGGTAGGGGACCAATATTTTATAAGATTCTATACGGAGTCAAAATCCCGCATGGGACAGTTCACAGTAGAATGACGTAAGGTCTCAATTAATGAATGACTAAATTACAGAGGTTTGCTTCCTCTCGCGGCTTCGAATCTCAAGCCTTCGGCTTACAGGTGCAGTGTATTATTGTCACATCGTCTATTGAAATGCATTGATGGGCAAACATCACTCTGTCACCGTGTACTCTGTTTTGGCAGTATGGTTTACTTTCGTAAGTTTCGAATCATTAAAGCCAGCCCACGCCATCTTAAAACATCCTCAAAACTTACTCCTTTCGTTACTTACACCATCAGCGGGTGGCGTACGTGAACAGAACACAAGAAAATGTTCACTGTGCTGTATTCACCACCGGAAGAATTTCTTCGAAGAGATGTAATATTTTCTTCAAGATTGATGACTAAATAAAATGTCTGGCACCCTGCACGCTGTCTCTTGTGACGAAGTGCACGGATGGCGGGCGGGAGGCAGGACTGCCGAGGTGTTGACATTCATTTAGTTGGACAGGGCAAAACATATGGGGACAGGGGAGCCGTGGAACGTGGACACCGCTCAATACAATGTGCAAATGTTTGGTCTTCGGAACGAACCGGTGTAGACCATGCTGGTGTCACTCTCGGTAAAGAGAGAACCTTCATAGGTTTAAGTTACTATTTCTGCTCATGACTTGCTATATTGGTAATGATGACAGTTATGAAAGACACAATCTGGCAAGAAAAACGTCATTTTATTTTACAGAACACTTTCACTTAATTCTGACTTGTTCCTTTCATGCACATTCACTTGTAAACATATCCCATTTAATCAAGATCTGATTATTTTATTTTCATTTCATCTTCTCATGCCCCTCTCTATTGTCATTTGACGAGATTCCCACGAAATGGACGCAATGTTTGTTGAGAGTTTTCTGTCCAGAATGACTCATTCTGACAAAACGAAGTTTGTTCGCTAAACGTAGTAAAGAATTTAGCCTTGTCGAAGATATTTACGACAAATCTCTTCATTCCAGCTGAATTTTATTAGCAAGGAACCACCTTTTTGGCAGAACACCGGCGGTCAGGGAGAGGGGCAGCAGCTTTTCCGCGCGGGACTCGACCGTCTTCCGTTTGGACAGATCAGAACGGGAGGTAACTCTAGCCACGCTCTGGGGCCCGTTCAAAGCTAATCCGACCGTTGCGCGTGGTCCGATCCTGGCTTGTCAATTTCCAATATGGTTGATAGAAGGAAGCTAAAATATTTGTCTAATCCGGTTTCCATGTGAGTAACGAGTACCCGCCCGGCGCTGATCCGCTCTGGTCACAATGGGGAGTTCTCCTCTGCGTTTGTTCGGACCCGCACGCCACCGTCTTGCTCTGAAAGGAGAGGCATCCTGTTAGTCAGAGTGTTTGTGCTGAGGGAAGTGCAGGCCACACGAGCTACTTGGATGGAGCGCCATCGCGGTCTCACTTCATCTGCTTGAAGTGGGTGTAGTGCTGTACGACGTAGACTCGTTCCCAAAGAATGCTTGGTAACAATGAGTACCGCCGCCCTGCTTCAACCATCAAAGGAGCCAGTTCCGCCGGTCATTCGAAGGGATATATTGTGTCCATCGTTTGGTCAGGCCGATTGTGTTTGACAGTAGACGAGCGCCTCTCGAGCTAAATCCAACTGAAAAGTGTGCTGAAGAGAATTAAGTTAGAGACTAAGTGACCCTTTCTTTGGTGGGAAGGACCTGCAGCTGGAGGTCAGGTGAACTAGAAAAGCATGCCATGTAGCAGATGAGGTGAAAAATGTAGTGTTGGAGTAAATGAATTCAGAGTAGACGTGGACACTGATTTTAGTCTTGCATTTCACCAAATGGCAAAAAGTGCCTTTATTCTCATGCTAGTACATACTAAACAATCCAATGAGGATTTTTCTCGTTTGAACGGCATGTGTATGTGCCATCGTGGAAAGCTCGAAGATTGGAAGGAATTTCAAATTCTGGCATTCCTGGCGAAACTACCCTCGCCAAATTCTTTATTGCTCCCGACCGTCAAGGTATGTCGAATAAAGCTCATGGCATGAACCGTCGTGTGAGGATAGCAAGGGATAATACAGTCGTGTTCCACAGCCACTTTTGGGAGCCTTGGATTTGAGTGTGTTAGCAGGCACCTCATTCTCTCTCGTGAGCTTGCGATACGCACGTTCGCAACTCGAAATGTTTCTCTCCATTTCGAGCTTAACCATTGCATCTAGTCATTTTAACCCCTATGTTGTCGGCAAAGTAATCGTCTGTATCGTACTTTTTTCCTCCTTTTATGTACATGAATTGCATGCAGACTATTCCAATTCTTAATATAAAAAAGCTTCAAACATTTATATCAATCGGAAAGGGAAAGAGACGTGAAAGACATTCCAAAGAGCACGACTTTTGTATCAACATAAATATGAATAGTCAATAGTTTTTAAGTTTCGCGTCTGCCGGTTTTTTTATGTGTGTGCACCTTTGTAAGAAAACGAATTTTAGTTTTAATTGGTAAAACATCTCCTGTAAGCCAACTTCAGCTGTATCATTGTCAATGTGGGAATCAGCGAAAAAGGTATTCCAAAGATTGACGGAAGTAAGGCACTTGCCATATACGACATTTTGCAGCACGCCTTGTATGCTCGAACTGCTGGTAATGGTCTGACATGAGAATTAGCCAACACTCTTGTCATTTGGCTAATAATCATTCTCTTTTTGAAACAGCTCCTCGGAAATAGAAACTAAACACCTTTTCAAACAGTTTCATTTTATTGACGGCTTTAAACATGGAGTCATCTTCATGAACATGGTCCAGTCACGTTGTTGATTTGAGTTCCCAACTCGTTTAACTGACCCTGGTCAAAATCAAATTAACTTAACTATTGGAAGCCGCTGCTCAGTGCTTATCACGAACAAGGCACAGAAGGGACAAGTCTTCCCTTTCAGCAAAAAGGAAAGCGAACGTTTACTTCACGAATCTCAGTAGGTCATTTACTTATCAAATCGATATAATGGCATCATCAATAACTTTTGGTCATATCCTATACGGAAAGCAGGCACACCGATGACAAAGGTTTGATATCTGCCACATAATCCGCAGCATTCGATATTATATGTAAATGGCTGTAGATATTCGTGGGCAAGACAATTTGTTTTCAGTAACTTCATATGAGAAGAACAATCCTGAAAAGGATAACAGATGTGCTTTAAATGACCGCACCCCCCACCCCCACCTCTCTCTCTCTACTCTCTCTCTCTCTCTCTCTTTCTCTCTCTCTCTCTCTCTCTCTCTCTCTCTCTCTCTCTCTCTCTCTCTCTCTCTCTCTCTCTCTCTCTCTCTCTCTGACGTTTAAACTTACCTATTTTCGACATTGTGATCATATATATATTTTTGCAAGGTAAAGTGTAAAGTGTAATAGTGTGTAAAGTGTAAAGTATAATGTTGTGTAAAGTGTAAAACAAATTGGTGTGTAAAGTGTAAAGCAAAATGGTGTGTAAATTGTAAAGCAAAATGATGGGTAAAGTGTAAAGTACAATGGTATGTAAGGCAAAGTATAAAGCAAAATGGTGTGTCAAGTGTAAAGTAAATTGGTGTGTAAAGTGTAAAATAAAATGGTATGTAAAGCAAAATTTAAAATTAAATGTGTGACATGATGCATGGCATGTGCTGCAGCTCGTCGTCATGACAACGCTGTTAGGATGTTAGATTTATGTAATGCGATTGACTCTGTCTTTCATGAAGCATCCACAACAGCGTTGTTGACATTATCACCGCTGTCACAATCGTCATCGTCGTTATCGTTGTCGACCTTGTCATCATCATCATCATCATCATCATCATCATCATCATCATCATCATCATCATCATCATCATCATCATCATCATCATCATCATCATCACCGTCGTCGTCGTTGTCATCATCGTCATCACTAACGTACCCTACGAATGCATAGTATACGGCTACATGTTGAGGGAGAGTAAAGTCGAGATAAGGCCAAGGTAAGGTAGGGAAAGGAAGGCTGGGGCTGAGGGCTGGGGGTGGGAGAAGGATGGAGGGGAGGTGAGGTGTTGAGGAGCACATAACGGAGGCAGAATAAGGTTGAGTAATTATTAATAATAAAGATTAATTGGGAAAAGTTGACAGTTTTCGTACTTAAAGACATTCGTGCAAGTGAACAGAGTGATCTTGATAATCCAAAATTTGCTTCAGAACCACAGCCATTTCTACCCAAAGACAGAGCTACGGAACAACCGTTGTGGCCAGCTCCATTCTGCCTTAGGCAAGCGACAGGAGGCGTGGACCGCTCGTTGGAAACTGACCACCGGACAGAGTGACGTCAGAGCGTCCTGTGAGCTGCCCCCGATGTTGAGGAGTCACGCCACACAGAGGCCGTCCTGGGACTGCAGGCTGACTGGTGGCCCCGGGGTCAGGCCTGGGTCCATGCTAATCCTCGGCGCCCCCGGGGCCTCACGGGCATCGGCAGATGTCCAGCAGACGCGCTGACCACAGGCTGGGCGTGCTGTCCACTGGACGCCATCCTGGACACTGTCTGCAGCTCACAGAAGGTTTGAGCTCTGGACCAGAGGCCCCCTGATGACGTCGTTGAAGCTCGTATGACGTATAGTCCGGTCATGGATACGAAAGCATTGGCACGAATAGCATGGTCAGGTTTCTCACTCGTGATTAAAGGAGGAGTACCTTTGCTATGAAGATGGGTACGTTTATGAAGTGACTTTGGAAAAAATCAAATTCTTGATGCCAAAAAACCCAGATTTGTATATACACTCATGTTTGTACACACACATATATGTATGCGAGCGCAGACGAACACTCGACAAGAGGTACAATCACAAGCGCAGAGTGCTTACAGAGGGGCGAGCAAAAATGATGCGGACACCCCCCTCCCCCCTCCCCCCTTAGTACATTGTTGTACCTCTAGCGTGTGATGAAATATTTTTTAGTCAAAATATTGCGCCTCTCCTTTTATCTTGTATCCTATTGCCTCTAACATGTCTTCGTTTTCATGACATGACCAGGATCTCTACCTCGCACTGCTTGTCTTAGCTAGTGCTACGGTCGACAGTCAGCCACCTTGATTTGCACTGAAGACTTGAACTATATTGTCCTGCCGCATATGTCTACATTTCAACACTGATTACCCTGTCATATTTGTCATGTCCAGCGGACACAAAAACTGTATACGACTAATAAATACATATTTGTATAGAACTTCCAAGCGCAAACCAGATGCTCTGGAATCTGTAGAGCAAGACAGTATCTTGATTAATTTCATTATTTTTACCCCCATTGTGGTGACTGAAAATGCGTGATAAGAGTACATTTGAAACGGGTCCGTGACTTTCTTTATAAATTCGTTTGTTCATTCGTTCTTTCAGTCTTAGGCTCTTCCATGTCATCAAAGCTAGGTTACATTCTTATGACTAAATAGTACCAACTGCATGTGGGCATGGCATACATTCAGCCATCCTACGTCACGTCGCGTCATATTGAACCAGACATAATCGATAGAACGGGAAAAACGCAATGTGTGCAACGAAATTAAATGGGGTCTGAGTCAGACATATTTCGTAATTCAATGACGGAACAAAGTCGTTGAAATTAAAAACCTGGACAATGACTTTTATTTGCCAAAGATAGTGTCCTTGAATTAGTTTTAATGTAAACGTTGATCCTTTTGTTGTTTAAGTTATTTGTTATATCGGCTGCATTGGACCCCGACAAATTTCAACCATAGGTATTTTCACATTGCAAAGGCAGAAAACACTCTAACAAAGGTACCTTTCCGTGGAAACAACCAATACAGGACATACACACTAGCTGTGGAAGAGGATAGAGAAAACACAAACTCCTAGTGTAATCTTTACGTGCTATATGCAGATTTTAGTGGAACGAAGGGCGTGGAAACAAAATGCGAAGACCTCAAATAAACAACAACTTACGCCGGACTCCACTTCCTAACACAGAATAAAAATTGTGAGTGGACAGAGTTTCCGAGGCTGAAGACTGGGATTAAACCCACAAACATTTGCTTAACGCCCGAGTGTTCTAACCGCTGAACCACAGGGGTTCCATCACAAAAGCTCCGTGTATTGGAACTGAGCTCTGGTATAAGTTTGCAATGAATGATGTAGCTGCTACCTTTGAAACACACAAACTCCAAAATGATATCGCTCGGTCAAAAATAAAAGTTATAATGATGACCCATGAATCCACGCATCATCCATGCGATATATTGATAACAACAATGATGTGGTTTTGAATAGATGTATGTTTCATAGATTCTTCGAATGCTAGGTCAAGAACTTAAATTGAGCACCCACTTTCTCTGGGTTAGAGATGACGCCTTTGTTTGCAGTAGAATATGATGTTTGACGCAACACATGGAAAAAACGCATCCGCAATAGAGTATTTTCATCAAAGAAGTTGATGATTGTAGAAGACATACCCCCGTCTGAATGCGTGGTCTTTTCAATACAAAACGCAGAAAATGCTTAACGAATAGAGATGACAATCAGCCGAGGTGAAGGTTGTCGTGTGGCATGTGTCGTACGTCATGTGCGTCCTGGAAGCAGAGCATTAACTTTTCAGCTTTTGCAACGCAGTTGTACGATGGAGATGACACCGATTCTGCATTGATTGCGAATTAGCGTAGGAGTAGAGACCGATGTGGAATAGAGACCGATGTGGAATAGAGACCGATGTGGAATAGAGACCGATGTGGAACAAAGTCCCCGAGGATCATCCGATTTCAAATCTCTTAATTCATTACAAACTTTTTGAATATCGAAGAAGAGTTCACGTATGGAAAAGATGATAGTAGTCATGTTGATTTATGTTGATTAATAAAAAAGTTAAGCTTAGACTGTAGTACTAATGATGATTTAAAGATGGGGTTAAGCATGTGTAGTTTTTCACTGTAACTTTGCCCTTCTCTCTCGGTGACGTCACTCCCAAATTGTATTTTGTTAAGTCATCTCAGCAAAATAATTTGTGTTCGATATCATTTTAATCACTTTCACTAGCTGATTCGTATCAGCAGATTTTTTGCTCAATGTCAGTATATTTGTGTATTTAGTTTAAATAAATAATACAACAATTGTTGACGACAATGTTTTGATGCAACTTCAAGAAGCCCCGCAAAAAAGAGAGCGAACGAAAACAAAGTATTTTTCGTTTTGAACACGATACTTTCTGGATTGGAAACACTTTTATCGGAACAACTGTGTGCAATTATTTCTTGGAGACGATCAGTTCGTCATCACAAAACTGTGCAAAGTGACTTTTTCCCCCTTGAAGAATTTGTCAGAACAATTATTTTTTGGGGATCGAAATACTGTTGGCATAACTGCCTCATTATTTTATACAATCAATAAGCAAATCTATGCAACTTACTGCAATTCTGAGGGCGTGTCACTAATTCTTCGATCTGGAGCAGTTGAAGTGCACACGAGCTACGATGGTTATTTGTGACGCCCTAACAAATGCAGCCGTGTCACGGTCATACATGTCACGGTCATACATGTCACGGTGGGGAGGGCGATAACTTCCATCCGCCTGAAAATGTCATCGGGCATATTCCAGTCCTCTGTTCACGAGTTCCCCCACTGCAAAGGCAGAGAGGGAAAGGACACCGGTGGACTGCGTTGAGAGCCAGAATGGCAAACCTGCTTCATGACATAGGAATCGTGGGCAAGACCAATCAACCAATCAACCAATCAACCAGTCAATCAATTAATTGATCGGTCGGTCGGTCGGTCGGTCGGTCGGTCGGTCGGTTAGTCAGTCAGTCACTCGATCCATCCATCCATCCATCCATCCATCCATCCATCCATCCATCCATCCATCCATCCATCCATCCATCCATCCATCCATCCATCCATCCATCCATCCATCCATCCATCCATCCATCCATCCATCCATCCATCCATCCATCCATCCATCCATCCATCCATCCATCCATCCATCCATCCGTCCGTCCGTCCGTCCGTCCGTACGTCCGTCCGTCCATCCATCCATCCATCCATCCATCAAACAAAGCAAAGCAAAGCCAGACATTTTCTCGTCTCCTATTTTCAGCTTGTGAAATATCGTATTCTTTGCTCTGGTGTTTATAGTTTCTGAAAACTGTAAAATACAAGCGAAAGTGTTTTGTTTGAACCAAAATATTCGAGAGAAAAAAACCTGTATATGTGAGTGTGAGTGTGTGTGTGTGTGTGTGAGTGTGTGTGTGTGTGTGTATGTGCGTGGGTGCGCACGCGGGCGCGCGCGCGCGCGCGTGTGTGTGTGTTTGTGTGTGTGTGTGTGTTTGTGTGTGTGTGTCTGTTTTTTCATGTACCAGTGAAGCATTGTTCAAGTGGTCCAGTGAAGTGCAGACCAGTTTGAGATTCCGATATGAATGATACACAAAGTTCACACCTTGTTCTCTTGCCTCTGTGTCTGACGGTAGTCTCAGCAGGGTCAGACCGTGCTAAACACAATGCTAAATGCCTTTGGGAATTGCTAGCTAACAAGATGGGTAAATCCAGACTCACATGCCCAAGCAACATATAGGAGTGGTTGATGACATGTACCGCTGCACCACATTGAACAGATCTTTAGATGCTTGAAGAATTTTCCTCCTGATTTAGTTCAGTTTTCACAATTCTTATAATGTAGGGTGATCGTAGGAAGACTCATTGATGATGCCAGCAGTTGCAGCTCTTGTGAGCAGGTGGATGCATCAGCAGACAAGACACTGGTTCAAGAGAAGCCAGACCTTCTATTTCACAAACGTGGAGCGGTCTTTGAACACCCAGAACATGTCGCTGGCCAACTTTCACGCAAGGGAGATGGCTTTAATCAAATTGTGAGATGTGAACTTTATATTCAAAGATGACTTTGAAACGTTGTCAAATGTTCAATGGGATTAATTAATCAATGATGAAGTCTGATGGCTCATTAACTTTTATAGGCTACCTAAAGCCATTGACAATGACAATCACTAGAGATGGTTAAACTGAGAACATATAAAGTTAAAATTTGCTCAGCTGTTTGTCTTTTACAATTAGCGTAAAGAGACGCGGCAGATCTATTCTTACTTCCAACCTGCATGAAGCTCAGCGATAGAAAATAATACTTCCAACAAAGCAAGCTGATAACTGTAGAAGATATATTTCCGTCTTAATATAGTTTTTGAATAATTGAATAACCCCAGGAAAACAATTTACAATGAGGACACAAAAGCATAAGAGAACACAGATATCGTGTGCTAGCTACTTACGCATCATACTCAAGAAAACAGGGCATGAATGTTGTCACGTTTGCAACGTACTTGTTCAACACTGTGGCGACGATTCTCTGTTCGTTGTTAAAAGTGCACAGAGACAGAACATGCATTTGAAGAAAGTCCGCAAGACCAGGTATTTCCAAACGCCTTACTTCGAATGTCATAAACTGATGTTAACAATTAATCAATGATTATGTTCACATTGTATTAGGACATCGACTGTAATGCTAAGATCAAATGACGATACGATTATGATTTTGTGGTCTTTTACCGTATATTTTATGAAACAAATCTTCTGATCGAGCATTCACTTTTCATCTTAATGTTCATGTGGCGCAGCACACTTGGTATTTGTGTTATTTAATTTAAGTTCAAAAGATACATAATGTCAGTAGAATTGTTCTAATGTCCATTCCTTCAACAAGTTGAGTCTAGCACGGTATAATTGGTCATTGGTGCCATATGAATTAAGTTCAAAACCCACCTATCGTCAGCAGATTCATTTCTCAAGTTCCTTCATGCATTTTATTAATGATATGAACTGTTGATTTTGACGCAATTGATGCATGATATAAACAGTTCTATTATAAAGTTTCATGCGTGTAAATGGTTGAGATTGATAGTGTTTCTCATTTTATATTTAGTACTTTCGCAGTTTTGAACCATTTTTTGGAGAGAAAAAATTCAGGGCTCATTGTTTGATATCACAAAACTTAGCAAATATATTTTATTCGATTTGTTTTTCAGAAAGAGGAAGATTCTGATACATGATCAAACGTTTAATTACCTAAATAACTTCACTTTCTAAGACACAAGGGTGTGCCCCATTCTCGTCCGCCAGACATAAACTGATTTTAAAAAGTGTGCCGCTGGTTACTGGGTGGAGACAGCAAACATCAATAGTCCAAAGCAATTCCGACATGTCCTAGGAACAATGCTATTAATTCAGGGCGGAGAGTTTGCGGGAGAGCAGTGCAAAAAAAAAAATCAAGTTAGGGTTGGGAGTGGCAGGGCAGTACCAAAAGGTATAAAGTCAGGGTGCAGAGCCAGAAGGCTGGTATAGTCAGGGTGCAGAGCCAGAAGGCTGGTATAGTCAGGGTGCAGAGCCAGAAGGCTGGTATAGTCAGGGTGCAGAGCCAGAAGGCTGGTATAGTCAGGGTGCAGAGCCAGAAGGCTGGTATAGTCAGGGTGCAGAGCCAGAAGGCTGGTATAGTCAGGGTAGAGCGAGAGTGTAGGGCATGACCCGCCACCTGCCGGAACCAGTCATCAGATCAGATTAAAGTCACCTGTGCACAACCGTTTTCCACTGCAAGGGCGAAGAGGAAAGAAGAGCTGCAGACTGTGATGTGCCAACCTGGCAAGCCTGTCACATGACATGACACTCTTGGGCAAGAGTAGATGATAGTCCAGTTTCGTTATATCTATTCCAACAATTATAGATTAAAAAAAAAGAAAATATTTGGTTGATAAAGATGGCACACGAACAAAACTTATTGTTGTTTCTAACTGAAAAGGAGAATAAATAAAAACAATACACATTTTCCTCTAAATTTGTGAGTACCGTCTCTCTTGCCACTTGGTTATACCGCAGCTTTGTAAAAAAAACACAGCGGTTTACAACATGACCTTTCTGGCATTGTTTTATCTCTGTAGTCGACTTTTTTCCTCTCCTCTCTCTTTTTCTGTAGTTGGTGACTATACAGACACACGAGGCTGCTGAGCTACCGACAGTACACAATGGCCATGCTACTATCAACAACATATGGCACCATCGTCGTGTCTCTACTGATCATTAGCGCTATCCCTATCAGTCGGGCCTTCGAAGAAGCATCTCCGCAGTTTGAAGCACCGTTCACCACAGCCAACCCTAACTATGCGATCGAGTACAGCTCGGACGTCGAGGAGGCCGACGAGCCATCAACCACTGCAGAGGCTCTCTCTCTTCCGCCTGGGGAGTTCACGACAGGAGTCGGTCCTTTTGTCACGGAAATCCCCTGCAGCCCTGCCCTGGCCAACTCATCGCACTCTCAGAATGTGACCTCAGAGAAGGAACCCCGTAATGGTGTCAACTCCTCCATCGCTCCGCCCCGTCCTGGCATCTGCAGAGAGACTGCCGAAGCTTCTGCTGCCACTACAGAGAAGGCTGGATCCAGAGTCAGGCTGATCGACTCGGGAACAGTAAGTCCTGCTCCAGATCAAATCCCTGTGCTTGTAGATCTGATGCGATACATGGTAATTATTCTGCTACCTATATTTTGAGCAAACAGCCCTAAAAAACACCAAGAGAGAATACAATTAGGCGGGCTTAGTGTCAGGATTCACTCACCCTCAGTGGTAATGCACCCCGGCAACCACCCCTTTTATTTCATTTTGATCGACGTCTGTGAATACTTCTCAAAATACACGTGCTTGTAGATCTAATGCGACGCGTGACAATCTTTATACCTCTTTTATTTTTATATACGTCTGTGAAAACTTATCAAAATACATGAACTTGCAGATGCGATGCGTGATATTCTTTATACTACTTTTATTTTGAAAGATGTTTGTGAATAATTTTTAAAATGAGAAAATTGATATCATCTTGATAGTGTACGTGCGTCTGCAGTTGAATGAGCTTCTTCACTAATTCGTCCTTGTAACACTGGTTTCAAGGGCATTCTGATCTGTCAGTTTGCCTCAAAATAAGATTTTCAGGCGTGGCATTATTTCAGATATGAGAAAACTTATCAAACCTTTGTTTGCTTGTTTGTTTTATTCTAATATGGTTTAACGCTGACGAATATAGAGGATAACGACTAACTCCCGTTTAACTCACTCGACACCAACGATAGAAACAGCAACACCTAGAAAGTGGCACCAAATATGAGGTTGTTATAGTCAGCTCAATGCGTTTAAACGTAACTCGTGTAAACACAGGGAAGGTGTTTCGCATTCTCCTGGAATGATAAATCGCTCTTCACGTTTTTTGCTTTGATGTAGACAGTGTGGCTTTGCATAGTTGTCAGGAAGATGTCAAAGAGCTTATTTGTTACACTCGTCTCAGGAGCCAGTGAGCTTGGCCTCTGTGCAACTGTCATATCCTAGACCGTAGAGTATCCTAAAACGTAGAGCATGACCAACTTGGATATTATAAACATGACGAAATATGGGTTTTCATCGTTTTCGTTCACCTTATTACCCGATCAAATGGTACTTTACTCTAGAAATGTTTGTGTAATCACACGCAGCAAAGACAGAAATCTTTGGGTCCGAAATTTCATAAAACGCTCACCGTTACAACCGGCTAATCACAGTTAAGATAACTAGAGTAGGCGGGGGAAAGTCATCTTTGCGGGGCAATGTCCAATCACAAGATTTGGCGGGTGAACACGTCATGTTAATAATATGCAAATAGGTCACGCTCTACGTTTTAGGATACTCTAAGGTCTAGGATATGACACTACGTCGTTAATGGCTCGTACTCTGCGACCTTAACCCTATGTTATACAATGTAGAGTAACCACAGAATCCACAGAAACAGCAGTAACAACAACAGCTTCACCAACCACAACGACGCAGCAAAAGCAACGATCGTAAACAGTGCTGACCTCTCTTTTGCATTTACTTTAATTTGTCGTTCCTCAAGTAAGCTGTTTCTTGCATCTGGAATGATCTTTTTCTGTCTGTAGCTGGATAACTGTGCGACAAGTGCTTGGAAAATTAGGTAGCAGATTTAAGGGACACTGATTCTGAAGCAAGAGTCGATAGGTGATTTAATGTATGATCACAAGTAAGGGACCTTACAGTGCAGCAATGGAAATAACATAGGGGAAACCCTCTTTGCGCAGCCGGGAATAATAGTCCAAGTTTGATCATGCACATGGTTGTTGCGAAAGAAAACAACAACAGAAACAAAGGAAAGCGGTTTTCCTGTATTGATGACAGTTCCAACTATCACCATTTCGTTCCTTAAAACATGTCATGTATTGTAATAACGAACTCAACCTCGAAATATTTGAGTTGACTTTTCTTTCCAAAAGGCAAGATTTCATTAATTTCGAATGTTATTCTTCAAGTCAGTTCGTTGATTGGATTCGCGCAGTCGAAAGAAAATTTGGAGCAGAATTTCCATTGAGTTCCAAAGCATGCAAAATTGATATTTTTGTTTGTAGTGTTCAGTTGTTGATCTGCCTTACCTCAGCCAGAGGGATTTGTAAAGTCATATAGTTTTATCAAAGATTATAGGTTACACAAAGATAGCTCATAAGCTCATTGTTATGAGGATCGAGACACGTTGCGCCCCAAGCGGCCTGGACTATGGGGAAGTAATCACTCTGCTTAGATACATGTAAAAAGTGCTTGTTTGTCGACGCGTTTCTGATGCTTTCTGATCATGTTTGTGAATACATTTACGGTGTAATGTGTAATAAAATGATTTGCTGCAATAATGGGGGTGTTTTGGCTTTGCTTTTTTTTTGTAGCAGGCGTTGTGAAATCGAAAGATTTGGTTCATCTAAATGGATGCTTGTGCGCATGCGCGTGAGCCTATAGTCCGTTTAAACATTGCTCTGTCAGTGGACGCTTTTGACTTCGCACGCCCGGTGAGGTTTGTTTACTTATCTTCTGTGGGTTTTGTGCAGAAAGTATACGTTAAAACAGTCTAATATGACTATTTTCGATTAGTTTTTAATCTAATTAATATTTTTGCATGTTTTAACGATGATGACGACAACGATGATGACGACGACGACGATGATGGTGATAATGATGGTGATGATGATGGTGGTGGTGATGGTAGTGGTGATGGTGGTGGTGGTGGTGGTGGTGGTGGTGGTGGTGGTGGTTATGATGATGATGATGATGATGATGATGATGATGATGATGATGATGATGATGATGATGATGATGGTGGTGGTGGTGGTGGTGGTGGTGGTGGTGGTGGTGGTAGTGGTGGTGTTGTTGTTGTTGGTGGTGATAATGATGACGACGACAACGACGATGACGGTGGCGATGGTGGTGATGGCGGGGATCCTGGCGGTTGCGGTGGTAGTAGAAGTTATTGTGGCTGTGGTATAGTAGTACCAGTAGTGGTGTTGGAAGTTTCGATGGTGCCAGTGGTGATGGCAAAGGTGACAAAGATAATTCTTGTAAAGTTGGTGATGGTGAGGTTGGACAAAAGGCTTTACGCTCATTTCAACATTTGCTAGAATGTGCTCGACTGGTTGAAGGCACAGAGAAATGTTGGTGATTGTGAGTATGCTTATGATCATGACCGTCGTTTTGGAGATAATGGTATTTGTGACTGTGACTGTGCACACAGTAGGATGTATTCATCATATTATCAACGACGTTTGAACAAGTAAGTGTTGTGAAGCATTCATATTGTTGTTTGTTAGCTATGGTGAACTTATTGCTGTACTGATATGCTGTTATAGCTACGGAGGTCACAATGAGTGCTGCTGTTCGTCCAGACCGTTCGCTGTTTAAATCAAACTTTTCTTGCTTTCATATTTACATGATGTGTTTATATTCTAATTCGGTCAACTTTGCACAACTGTTTCAACATGGGGTCTGCATATACTTGTATCTCTGGCAAATAAAAGGCTTAGATTGTCATGTTTTCGGTTTTTGTGCAATAGTATTGTTTTCAAAGGTGTTCGCAAGTTCTGAAACGGAAGTCGAGTAAAAGTTAAAGCGTTTTTTTTCGAGCTAAGAACCGTGTGAGGAAATAGAATGAGCCTCACTTCTGTTCTTTCTTCATCACTAACATCGATGCCCAAGTGCATACATGCGTATCAGTGGGTCCATTGTGCTTATTCGGTAAACAAGCCTAAAGGATGGGGTTTCATTATATACAAGTATTAGTGGACTACTGTCAAGAATATTTTGATATTCATATATTATTTACGACGCCTTAAAAATACTTACCCTTACCTTGATTACTTTTGGTCCCACAGCGAGCTGGACATTGTGAGTAAGAAATTTCTCTTGAAATAATGTAAACAATGTCTTGTCCGAATTTGTGCCAGTAGATTCTGGAGAAATAAGCCTCGCTGGATGTAATACTAAGAGCGTTTGAGAACCACTAGCTTAAAAAAGTTTACCAAATACCACAGACTTACGACGTTGGAGGAATTCTAAGACAGTTTTTTTAAAGTCTTCCTAATTCCTGCAATGGAAATAGTAGTCAAAGTTATAAAAAAACCCAAACGATTCTTTCAATGGAAATGATAGTCAAAGTTCTATCATTTCACATATTTATTTTCAGCTCCCAATCGTTTTGCACACATTGCCAACCAGTTGATCCACTGCGCATGCGTGGGTGCTCGAAAGGAATGTTTTTATCATCGTGCGGGTTTCACTTGCGGTCACAATACTCGTGCAGGTACATGGGAAGTATTCAATAATGATGTTGTGCAAACGTACCTTTACAAAAAGAAACATGGAGCCAATAACACAAAGCTTCTCTATGAGTGAGTAAAGTTGCAGTAAGTAATGTCCCCGGATAAGCTAACTCATGCAATCTCGATTCCTATTTCTGTGTTGTTTTTGCCAGTCTTTCGTTAAAAAATTTCACACGCCAAGATTTTCGAACCTACTTTGTCAGAAATTCATTGTTCACACCCTACACATACTGTACAATGCTTTCTTTGCCTTTGTTGACAAACGGTTCTCAGAACTCAAAACCAGTTGTAATGTATCCAACATGACTGCCCATCGACAAAGATAGCCACAATAATCGTGTATGAAGTTGATTAACAGTTGCAAGACCATTCTTCAGCTCTCCTTGGTGGTCCGAACGTAGCAATCCATTCACAAGAGGCTCTCCTAATTTCTTACACTCACAGCTCTGAGATCTGCTTCCTCCGGAAGTCAGTTGCTGGAGCAGCTGAACAATGGGTGAAACGTGATCCCATTGATTCGGGTCATCTTATGGCCACCGGCGGCCATGCTTTCAGAAACACACACTTCCGGTCAAGTTTCGCGCCCACACGGAGACCGTCACTGCAGCAAATAAACGGTGACAACAGCGGGTAGCAGAGGTAGAGAAATAAACGATATTGAGTAGATACAGTACATTTATTTATAAGTCTCGGACTCGTCTTGGGTTTCGAGAAATGTTTGTATCTTCGGTAGAAACCAGTTCCAGCACGGAGCGGTTCCCATCACGGTCAAGGACAGCAATGGACACAGTGACCTCCCCTTTGGGAACCGAGCCAGAGGTCACGTGGGTGGCATGACGTGAAGAATTGCATACAACCCGTGTTGCATCGATGCCTCCCTCATCAGCTGCAACGCTGTGGTCACTGTGCTTTTGTGGCCTGCTCCAGCAGCACTCGCACAGCCTGCTTCAGTAGCACTCGCACAGCCTGCTTCAGTAGCACTCGCACAGCCTGCTCCAGTAGCACTCGCACAGCCTGCTCCAGTAGCACTCGCACAGCCTGCTCCAGTAGCACTCGCACAGCCTGCTCCAGTAGCACTCGCACAGCCTGCTCCAGTAGCACTCGCACAGCCTGCTCCAGCAGCACTCGCACAGCCTGCTCCAGCAGCACTCGCACAGCCTGCTCCAGTAGCTCTCGTACAGCCTGCTCCAGTAGCACTCGCACAGCCTGCTCCAGTAGCACTCGCACAGCCTGCTCCAGTAGCTCTCGCACAGCCGGCCCCAAGCAGCACGTACGTGCCACCGGGAGGGATATGGACAACCAAGCTGTGGAAGAGATCACTCCCAGCAGGACAGCATGCGTTTACTCCATATCCAAAGGGAGGCAACTTCCGCAACATTTTGCAGCTTCTTTATCACGACAAAATTTGCCAACGTGCAGCATGATGCAGGGCATATAGTTTGTTTACCGTGCGTATGTTGAAATAAACAATCAGATCATTATCAGAATGACTACCAATATTGAGAAGTGCAAATGCATTACATGGACATAGTACTTAGATGAACCACGTGACAAAAATATAAAATGCACATAAGTCTTTCCCATTATTGTTATACTCCATATAGTTGAATGCGCTCTAACACGAGCACGCGCTCACACACGCGCATATATGCAAACACACGCACGCACGCACGCACACACTCACGCACACACACACACACACACATACACACACACACACACACACACACACACACACACACACTCTCTCAATACACATTCACAATGACAAACACACCATTTTATCCATCCTTTACTTGACACATTGATTTGTGTCCCTTCTTGCGATTCTCAGCAGAAGGGACAAAACAGGGACTTTCCTGATTACATCACACGTAGGCTTGGGGGATGCAGGCGTGTGGTCGGACTCTGCCGGAAGTGTTGGAAGCGGGAGCGGCTCCCCCTGAGGAGAGAAAACAGGAAGTAATTAGAGGCAGCGTCGCGCCCTCTGGGGTCGGCGACTGCCGTCAGGGGGGATAACCTCGTCCGGCAGGGGCTGACCCCAGAATTAAGCCAAGACAACAAACAGGAACAGACACCCGATAGACGATACCCCTGTGTTCCGATAGAGTAGTCGACTGCAGATCGGCCCAATAAGCGCCCGGCCTTTTGCACAGTACTTGTCAAGGCCGCAAACCTAAATAGATAAATGGATGATGTTTGAAGGTCTAACAGCCTCTGCAGGTAATGTACATCCTCTGAACTATGAGTTGGGTAGAGTAAGAGTGAGTGATTTTTCGATTTTTCAAGTCATTTGCTTTCTACTAATTGTGTATAGAAACGCGACGGAACTACAGAATTTTGCAGCCAACCTGAAAGGATTCAACTAAGGAAAAATGTAGTTAAAATATTATAAACTGTGTGGATACTATTTCGGGTTGCTTCTCTTCGAATGTTGTGGTAAGAGAGGAAAGAGTGCACAAACAAGGAATCCTGTATTTCAACACATAACTACAGCCGGAGAGACTGAAACACGGTAAAATATGGACGCAAGATCAGGAGTCAACAACAAATGACAGCTTACAAACTTTAACTGCTGCTCAGACTGGGACAAAGCATCACACTGACTTTAATTGTCATTTCTTTACACACTCCAACACAGCAGGAACAGTGCCCTTGGCAAAGACAGGCCCCACGTCCCGGCAGTCTTGCTGTGGAGAGAGACGCATTCTGCAGACCACATGAATTGGCGATGATCAAAACCAAACGGCCTCCACTCCAGGTAATGCGGACAAGGCGGGGAAATAGCTGGCAAATATCGGAAATGTTATCCTATCTTTCTCTGCAGCTCAAAACACGCGGACTCCCAGCGTTCGCGCCAGCCCGCCTCTGGCTCCAATTTGTAGACGTCTTGTGACGTCACATAGAGCGCGTGACCCACGTGCCTGCTCTACTCACCGCCAGGGGTCGCTCTCGTTTGAAAGCCGTAGAGATAGAGCGCCACAGGATGATCCTCATTATACATGTATATGTCTTTGTTCTCACAGTCTAGACATGCAATGATGGGACAGGACTCGGTGTGCTTCACCGTTGTATGGCACTGTCCTTGCACTCCGCATGGAAAGAAGTCTACTTGACCAGTGGTTATCAGGAGAGAAAAAACTATAACAAGCAATTATCATTAAATCGATAATGAGGTGTTGCAGAATTACAGTATTCTGTGTAACGAATATCATTTGAGTTGTTGACATGGCCTGAGTGATACAAGAAAGAATGGCTGTTTAAAGATGATAACTTGTCCTGTGCCCCATTGTGTAAAAGATGCTTTTGATGGGCGACAGTCGATAACAACGTAGTAATGAGACACTGACCAAAGAGTACACTCATACATGTATACGACTGCATGTTTAGGAGTGTCGTGTTTCTCACTCATCACGATTCAAAGACAGACTGACAAGGCAATCTTTAAAAACCGCTGTGAAAGGGAAAGGCATTATTGCATAAACTGTTGACGATAATCCATCACAGTATATGAAAAAACATCTCGATTAATGTCAGAAAACACTACCATAATAACTGAATCATGCGCGAGTCATTCCCTCTGCGCATTCAAACGACAAGCAATTCCTTTCGCCAGGTCGCCCACTTCCTGTTATCTGCACAACCGCTTCCGGCATCCTGGGAGGCCCGCCACTATCTGCCTCTACGTCCGGCTCTTCCAAGATGGCGGCAGGAACGTCCCGTCGTGCCCTGCGCACTGGGGCGACCCCTAGCGGAATCTGTCAGCGCTCCTCGATACTGTATCCCGGATTCCTTCTCTGCAGGATACATGCCTGCACCATCTGCAATAATAGCCACGCTAAAGGCCGCACGGAGCTCCTGCCCAAGGGTTCCCAGCACAGACAGGGGTGGGGGTTGGGGGTTGGGTGGGGGTGGGGTGGGATGGGGTGGGGGTTGGGCTGGGGAAAGGGGTGGCGATGGGGTTAGGGGGGGGGGATAAGGGTAAGGATCCAGGGATGGCGGTAGAATCCTTTACCCCAAAACAAAGGCCTATCAGAAAACGTCTGCCAGATCTCTGGATAAATTCATGGACTGGGAAATCTTGAAGCTCAGGCCAACAATGGTTCATATACTATTTGCATTTTTAAAATGTTTTTTGCACGTCCCTGTTGAGCATGCCAATGGAAATGATGCAACCGAATAAACAACATAAAACACATGTTTGATTAAAGTTGTGCAAAAACACATATAGGAATTATCCCACGGAAACAAAAATTCATACTAAAATGAAAAGAAGCAATACGGAGAAATTTGGTCTCTGACAGGTTTCAAATGTCTGATTTCAAGAGAGTTCATCGACGATTTAAATATACAGTTCTACGCTTTCCTTACCTTCACCACGGACATCAGGTGATACGCATAGTTGAGAACAATGCAGACATTCTAGTACTTGATCTTACAAATGTTCAGCATTACATGTCCTTAAAAACACACGTAGATCCCAAAGCAAATATGCTCATGCAAGTTACTGTTGCACTCATATACTTGCATCTTTCCCAGGACTGTTATTACTTTTGCATTCCTTTTTCCCTCCAAAAAGGGCAACACAGAGGAAGATGCAGGTCGATGTGAAGTCGAATGTTTTATGATCGGCACGTTGAAATTGCCATGACAAATTTGGAACATACATTTCACTCAGACATAATCGTGCAGGGTTTAAAAAAAGATCACTTTGACTTCCCGCTTCAAAACGTCGGCAGGCAACAACATTCCAGAAGCCGTGGAGGAAATCCTCATCCTGCAATAATTTTCAAATCTCAAGAGGTGTCATCAGTCAAGAAAATGAACCAAAAGAGAATAAGCATTGTTCTTCCTTTATCTTTCACCTCATCCCTCCCCCCCCCCCTCCCTCCCCCCCCCCCCCCCAGCTCACATCGCTTCCACTTCCCTCGGACCCCCACCATACCCCCCCCACTCCCCCATATCTTTGGGCGCCCATTCTTCGTGAAGCCTGCAGGTGATATGAATATTGCCATATTCCAGCCAGCCGCTCTCTCCCAGAACGCTTCGCGGTGGGTTCCCTGCACGACCACCACGGGGAATCCAAACAGAGGGCGCCATTCCCAAGGAGAGCATGCGGAGATCAGATTTGCCAAAACCGCGGACCTTTTTCTCCTGGGAACCGCTGGCCCTTTCCTCTAACGGCTGAAGTGTTTTCAAACAGATCACAGACGCGGCAGCCTCGAGGAGATAGTGGGTGGCAAAAGTTACTGAAACATTCAGGCTCCCCTCCATGGCGGGGCTCCGTGGCTTGAATTTGGCGCATGTCGTCTCCTCATCTGCTTGCTGTCGACGCCATCTTTGATGTAGCTCGGAAGCGCCGAGATGCAGGCGCCCCCAGGGGATGGGCAGGCAGAAGGCGATGAACAAGAAACCCTCCTATTCTCGTCTCTGATGTGCAGGTCACGGACAAAAGAAAGCAACACTGAGAGCCGACTGGAACTTGCGAGGAATATACATGAAAAGTATTCAAAGCCTAATTTCTTGTTACTACAATGCCTTCCTAGGATCGTGGTCTTGGTCAGAACATAGAAGAGTATGCAATCTCGATAAATTTGAGCAATACCGAAAACACTTTAGCTGATAATGCAAGCGTCGAGACGATGATATCAAAAAGCCAAATCAAACGGAGAGCAAACACTTTGTCCAGCTGTCACGTCTGACAAGTCTCTGTTTCCTACCACAGGAAGCACAGCCATCAATCTCAAGGCGACGAATGGTCCAGGCCTTCCCGGTGACGAGGGAATTTCCCAGGAGTGATTGAAACATTTCTGATACGAGAAGGCCGGAAACACCGTGTCGTGTCTCTTTGACACCGAGAATGGCCATCAGTGCCGCCCTAGTTCCAGCAGACACGACACACGAGGGCTCTTCACCAGCGGCTCAGGACGGCTACCTTCTCCATCGCACGTCCGCAGCGGGGACGCGGGTGCTCCAGAGCACGAGACTGCGTCTGTGCGTCACCAAGACAGGCAGCGCTCCACGGGGGCGGGCGTCCGAGGTGCGTCGAAATAATCAGGTCTGGGTGGAAGTGCTCCAGCTCACATGCCCGCCCATAAAAAAGCGTGCTAGATGTCATGGAGCTGTCGTTCTCCCTTGACGGCAGAGGAATCCTCAAGCCCCGATGGAAACATTGAATCACTCGCCTCTGACAGGTATGAGAACCATCGCAGCTGACACGCAGGTCAACTAGACGCTTTGTCCACAGCTCAAAAGAACACTACCTCAGTGTTTGCTGTTTCTATGAGTCTTCGAGAAGGCAACTCTGGAACCTGAAGAATTTCTTCGCACATGCTACAAACAGTGTGTCCATGAGACGTAAAAAGTCAATGCATATAATGTTTCCTAACATGCTCAGTCAACTTACAGCGACACTGCAAGTTGCGAATGCCAATCAAAATAACCCTACAGTATCGCTTGTTCTCATTTTTGTTCGCATGTTTGATATATCTAAAGTACATGGCTACGTGTTGGGACCCTTGCTTCTTGGTTTTCACATTTAGTGTCAACAAGACTCTGAAGTACTATCGAGCATAATTCATAGAGAGCTGGAGACCGAATTGCGGGGCCTTGGTCCCGAAAAGTATTGTTAGATATCCGAGGTCTGCCTGTGTCAGTAACTATCAGAATGCAAATTCCCACGATTCTTGGATTTCTTCGGGTGGGGAGGGTGGGGGGAGGTCCTAACCTGGATTGATGCCTTCAGGAATGTAACTGTTCACGTTACGCAGTCACTGAATTCATTTAATCCCATGTGTTGTGGTTACGAGTCTCTAGTGCCAAGAATAGCGGGTGTACACAATACTTTAGTGTTGTTATTCACTTTCTCCTGTCTTCTTTCTATGCTTACTCTATTCATTCTGTTCTCTGAGTTTTAGGGTAGCGCTGCAAAACACACAAATGGTTCCCTCACTGGTGCTTATTGCTGAAAAACATGGGAGCAGTTTCGTTTCAGTATTATTATTTTGGGTTGCTTTTGTCTCGGCCTTTCTCTCATTGCCTGTCGCTTTCGCTCCTAGACTCTGCCTACCGAAAACCCGATCTACCTTTTCAAACCCACCCGCACCCTAGACACTTAGCTCATATCCCACCCCCATCCCCACCCCCAACACACAACCCCCATCTTTCTCATATCAGTCTCGCCTCTCTTACCCTCCTCACCTGACCACTTCAGGTCTGACACTTTCCTTGCGATAAGTCCCCGCCACCTCATTCTCTTGATGTCGCCTCTGCCCCAAGGAGTCGTCGCCCAGCATCAGGAATGTCCAGGCGGCCCCTTGCCCTGAATTGAGTCCTTACGTGGGGCCTTCCTTGTTCATGCCTGGAGTCTTTCTCGTTCGTGTCTGGGGCCTTCCTTGTTCATGCCTGAGGCCTTCCTTGTTCATGCCTGAAGCCTTCCTTGTTCATGACTGGAGCCTTCCTTGTTCATGCCTGGAGCCTTCCTCTTTCATTTCTGAAGCCATCAATTGTTCATCTCTGGAGGATTCAGTGATCATGCCTGGAATATTTCTTCCTTGTGCATTCTTGAAGCCTTCCTTGTTCATTTCTGAAGCCATCAATGTTCATGGCTGGAGCCTTCCTTGTTCATGCCTGGAGGCTTCCTTGTTCATGCCTGGAGCCTTCCTTGTTCATGCCTGGAGGCTTGTTCATGCCTGAAGCCTTCCATGTTCATGCTTGGAGCCTTCCTTGTTCATGCCTGGAGGCTTCCTTGTTCATGCCCGGAGCCTTCCTCTTTCATTTCTGAAGCCATCAATGTTCATGGCTGGAGCCTTCCTTGTTCATGCCTGGAGCCTTCCTTGTTCATGCCTGGAGCCTTCCTTGTTCATGCCTGGAGGCTTGTTCATGCCTGAAGCCTTCCATGTTCATGCTTGGAGCCTTCCTTGTTCATGCCTGGAGGCTTCCTTGTTCATGCCCGAAGCCTTCCTCTTTCATTTCTGAAGCCATCAATGTTCATGGCTGGAGCCTTCCTTGTTCATGCCTGGAGCCTTCCTTGTTCATGCCTGGAAGCTTGTTCATGCCTGGAAGCTTGTTCATGCCTGAAGCCTTCCATGTTCATGCTTACAGCCTTCCTTGTTCATGCCTGGAGGCTTCCTTGTTCATGCCCGGAGCCTTCCTCTTTCATTTCTGAAGCCATCAATGTTCATGGCTGGAGCCTTCTTTGTTCATGCCCGTAGCCTTTCTCTTTCATTTCTGAAGCCATCAATGCCCATGCCTGAAGCCTTCCATGTTCAAGCCTGGAGGCTTCCTTGTAAAAGACTGGAGCCTTCCTTGTTCATGCCTGGAGGCTTCCTTGTTCATGCCTGGAGCCTTCCTTGTTCATGCCTGGAGGCTTCCTTGTTCATGCCTGGAGCCTTCCTTGTTAATGCCTGGAGGCTTCCTTGTTCATGCCTGGAGGCTTCCTTGTTCATGCCTGGAGCCTTCCTTGTTCATGCCTGGAGGCTTCCTTGTTCATGCCTGGAGCCTTCCTTGTTTATGCCTGGAGGCTTCCTTGTTCAAGACTGGAGCCTTCCTTGTTCATGCCTGGAGCCTTCCTTGTTCAAGCCTGGAGCCTTCCTTGTTCATGCCTGGAGCCTTCCTTGTTCAAGCCTGGAGCCTTCCTTGTTCAAGCCTGGAGCCTTCCTTGTTTATGCCTGGAGGCTTCCTTGTTCATGCCTGGAGCCTTCCTTGTTCAAGACTGGAGCCTTCCTTGTTCAAGCCTGGAGCCTTCCTTGTTCATGCCTGGAGCCTTCCTTGTTCAAGCCTGGAGCCTTCCTTGTTTATGCCTGGAGCATTCTTTGGTGCTTTTCTTGTTCATCCCTGGAGGCTTCAGTGATCATGCCTGGAACTTTTCTTCTTTGTGTCTGGAGCTTTCTTTATTTTATGCCTGAAGCCTTCCCTGTTCATGCCTGGAGCCTTCTTTGTCCATGTCTGGAGCCTTCCTTGTCCATGTCTGGAGCCTTTCTTGTTCGTGCCTGGAGCCTTCTTTGTCCATGTCTGGAGCCTTCCTTGTCCATGTCTGGAGCCTTCCTTGTCCATGTCTGGAGCCTTCCTTGTCCATGTCTGGAGTCTTCCTTGTCCATGTCTGGAGCCTTCCTTGTCCATGTCTGGAGCCTTCCTTGTCCATGTCTGGAGCCTTCCTTGTCCATGTCTGGAGCCTTCCTTGTCCATGTCTGGAGCCTTCCTTGTCCATGTCTGGAGCCTTCCTTGTCCATGTCTGGAGCCTTCCTTGTCCATGTCTGGAGCCTTCCTTGTCCATGTCTGGAGCCTTCCTTGTTCATGTCTGGAGCCTTCCTTGTCCATGTCTGGAGCCTTCCTTGTCCATGTCTGGAGCCTTCCTTGTCCATGTCTGGAGCCTTCCTTGTCCATGTCTGGAGCCTTCCTTGTTCATGTCTGGAGCCTTCCTTGTTCATGCCTGGAACCTTCCTTGTCCATGTCTGGAGCCTTCCTTGTTCGTGCCTGGAGCCTTCTTTGTCCATGTCTGGAGCCTTCCTTGTTCGTGCCTGGAGCCTTCCTTGTCCATGTCTGGAGCCTTCCTTGTTCGTCCCTGGAGCCTTCCTTGTCCATGTCTGGAGCCTTCCTTGTTCGCGCCTGGAGCCTTCTTTGTCCATGTCTGGAGCCTTCCTTGTCCATGTCTGGAGCCTTCCTTGTCCATGCCTGGAGCCTTCCTTGTTCGTGCCTGGAGCCTTCCTTGTTCATGCCTGAAGCCTTCCTTGTCCATGTCTGGAGCCTTGCTTGTTCATGACTGGGGCATTCCTTGTTCATGTCTGGAGTTTTCCCTGTTCATGTCTGGAGCCTTCCTTGTCCATGTCTGGAGTTTTCCCTGTTCATGTCTGGAGCCTTCCTTGTCCATGTCTGGAGTTTTCTTTGTTCGTGTCTGGAGCCTTGTTTATTCATGTCTGGAGTTTTCCTTGTTCATGTCTGGAGTCATGCTTGTTCATGTCTGGAGTTTTCCTTGTTCATGTCTGGAGCCTTGCTTGTTCATGTCAGGAACCTTTTATTTCATGCCTGGAGCCTTCCTCGTTTAAATCCGGTGGCTTTCATGTTCATACCTGGAGGCTTCATCGATCATGCCTGGAGACTTCCTTGTTCATACCTGAAACCTTCCTTTTTATGGCTGAAGCCTTCCTTGTTCATACCTGGAGGCTTCATCGATCATGCCTGGAGACCTCCTTGTTCATACCTGACGCCTTCTTTGTTCATACCTGACGCTTTTCTTGTTCATACCTGAAGCCTTCCTTGTTCTTACCCGACGCCTTCCTTGTTCATACCTGACGCCTTCCTTGTTCATACCTGAAGCCTTCCTTGTTCATACCTGACGCCTTCCTTGTTCATACCTGACGCCTTCCTTGTCCATACCTGACGCCTTCTTTGTTCATACCTGAAGCCTTTCTATTTATAGCTGAAGCCTTCCTTGTTCATACCTAAAGCTATCCTTGTTCATACCTGACGCCTTCCTTGTTCATACATGAAGCCTTCCTTTTTCATACCTAAAGCCTTCATTGTTCATATCTGAAGCCTTCATTGTTCATATCTGAAGTCTTCCTTGTTAATACCTGAAGCCTTCTGTGTTCATGCCTGAAGCTGAAGCCTTCCTTTTTTATACCCGAAGCCTTCCATGTTCATATCTAAAGCCTTCCTTGTTCATGTTTAAAGCCTTACTTTTTCATGCCCGAAACCGTCCTTATTCATGCCTAAATCCTTCCTTGTTCATGCCTAAAGTTTCCTTTTTCATGCGCGAAGCCAGCCTTGTTCATACCTGAAGCCTTTATTGTTCATGTCTGGAGAATTCCTCGGACGTTGTCCGCAAAACTGGAGGTCCTTTTGGCACTCGCCCGGTCCTCTTGTTACGTCCTGAGGAAGGTCTGAGCGATTCCGCAGCCCTGAAGGAAAGCCATGCTTCTTTGGTCTTGAATGGCATTGGATAGTGTGAAGGTGGAGTAAAGCTTGTGGTTTGGAAGTGTGGGATGGAGAGGATGGTGTCAGTCTATAGTTTGACACCATGATCATTCAGCAGCTCTCTGTTTGGACTCGATAGTGTCTTAAAATAGGAACATCTTCCCAAAACGTTTTCTGTTATACACATAAAATACGTTGTTTTGCTGACTCATTTGCCGACAAAAATTTACACCCAATTGACGTATTTTCTCATAATATGTGCCATTGGTTCATTTCTAATAGAAAACAGTGTCAATAGACGGGCAAATGGTGAAAGCAAAATGTACTGAATAAAAACAGATACTTGCAAAGACTCACGGTTACGAGTCAAAGATAGAGAAAACCTACCATAACTGAAATGAAATTCAGTCACTGATCTTTTGCATGCAAAATCTAAAAGTTGTGAAATGCATTAATCAATATTAACGCCTCTCCAACAGTATTTTGGAAATTCATTCTGTCCTCCTATGTCGGAATGTAACTTTTTCAGAGTAGGCTCTCAGTAACATGACAACAGTATTTTCTATATGTTATGTGGATTTTCGTGTGGGCGATGGACTGAGTTACTCTATTATGGGTGCTTACTGTTTTAAGTATACTACGTTTATAAACATGAAAACAGTATGTCCAAAGCCTTCTCCCACACCTCAACCCTCTCTCTTGTGGCAACCGACCCAGCCCCAACCCCCAACCCCCTAAATTCTCTCCACACAAAAACCCCACCTCCATGAAAAAGACCTCATACGCAACACGGAGTGTCACATATATGCGCACATGGGCGTGTTCATTTGTTTAATCGCCTTCACCTCCATGTAAGAGTTTTTCCTTTCACAGAAGAGCACCACGTGGCGCCAAAAGTAAGTTCCTTTGGGGCATGTCAGACTTTGTGTCAGTTCGCAATCCAACAAACCGATTTCCCCGCCTGCCTCCAGTCGCGAACTGCAAACAGCTCATGGCAAGGCGGAGGGCGACATCTTGCAGAAATTGGAGTGAAACATCTGCGTGGATTGGGTGCGATTTATGGAACCGTATTCATGCATGCTTCTCCAGTGTCAAAAGCTGAGCAAACAGGAACACGGGCCAGACTCACCCGGGGCTTCACGGATCGTTACAGGCTCAGCTTTCCTCAGTCTCCAGGTGCACCGTTTAGGCACAGACTGACCTCCAAAGCTGCAACATCGGTTGTCCTGAGGGCAGAGCGCTCAGAAGCTGCATGCACAATAACAAGAGATGTTTCAATACTGCGCCTGTTGCACAGGATGAGGAATTTCTTTCTGGCGGGTGTTAATACACAGCCATCATCAATTTATGCTTCTACACAACATTGATTGATTTATTTTAAATCTAAATTTGACGGACATGTTAATGACCAATTGTAGTGTAAACGAATCGTGCACACACAAATAAAAGTTGACATAACGCAGTCTATTAAGATCTATTCTGGATAGAATGAATAATGTTAGAGCAGTTAAAGACACACTCGATAATACTGTCATATTAAAATGTACATTAATATTTCAGTCCCGTTATTTAAAACAAAATCATGAAATTGACTACTCGAGGAACGCAGCAACGCATACTTCACTTCCTTATGCAATTGTAAATCTCGTTGAACTACCTGGATAATTTAAAAATGTATCATCTTGTTGCCACAAATACGTTCCTGATGTATTCTCAATGATCCCTTGTAAAGTTTCCCATCGTTTAAAATTAAGAGATTTGTTCTATAACCTATAAATTCACGCATTATATTCTGATTTGAGTCAGCCTGCTGATATTCCAGTTCACATAACTCTTCGTACACTGACATTTATTACTGCAGCCAAAAGTTTGCATCACAATGCATCGTATAGCCTTCGCCAGGTGAGAAACAGAAGACAAAACCGCACAGGGTTACTCGTAGACCACAACCCATGCGACAAACCCCAACACATCTGGCGCCTCCTTGCTTCTCGTCCACGTACCTGGAGACCCATGACATGCAAGTGTCCAGGTAAGAATCAGCCCACCCTCTCCCAGTTCTCCAGGTTGCCAGGTCACCAAGTCGATGGTGAGGCGAGCTGCTGAGAGACCGGGAGGGCGTGAGCGTGCCACGGCCCAGGGGGTGGAGGATGAGGCCCGGGGACAGAGCACTCTCTGTTTGTCCCCGTGTGTCAGCTGCCCGGGGTCGAGTTCCCGGCATCCAGAGATGACGCCCTGCCCCAAAGGTGCCCCCCCCCCCCCCGGAGAACAGCGGGAGGGGGTGGGGAGGTGGAAGGGAGGGGTCGCCCCCGGAGTCTGGTATCTTTGTGTCTGTGTGTTGTGATAGTTTGCAGTTACCTGTATGTGAGTAGCTTCTTGGTAAATCTTTCAATGGCGATGATTGTCGAGGTCTGGTCTCTCTTGAAGACAGAATTAGAACCGATTTTTAAAAACTTACCACAAAAAGTAATGGAACATGAATATGATTGGTTCCTTTGCATTTAATACTCAAGTACTGAAATCATGGTTGGAGGAGAGTGTCAGGGTATCAATCAACATGCCTAAATGGTTTGTTTCACGATTTGATTACTTGACTTTGTTACTCGTATGATACCTCACTCCAATTCCTGGCCGTACATTCTTCATTGATTGTTGTCCTCTTCCGTAGATATTGACTGTAATGAAAATGCTTTTTTTTAAAGGATGGTGGTGATGGTAGTGGCGGGGACGGCCACGGCAACGATGATGGAGATGGTGGCGGTATTGCTGCTGCTGCTGCTGCTGCTGCTGATGATGATGATGACGACGATAATTATAATGAAAACGGAACTTCATTTTCGAAAAAGGGGATATTCTTATTACACTGAAGCCCAAACATTTTGTTCTTCCATGACTACTTTATCAGTTGGCGCAGCACACTCGTGGAGTAATAGTGAAATAAAGGATCTCTTTCTTTCCCCAATAAGTTTCTAACTCGTCTGAAAATGTTTTCTGGAATCAGGAGAGATGTATACATGAACATATTATTGCAATACTTACCACGAAACACAGAGAACATCTGCTCCTCTACTTCAATTCTGTTGTTGCCTCCATCACCAGAAAGAACTAGGATTATTATGGATACTGCATGATAATTATCCCACATCACTTTAGTTCCAGAAATCAAGGAAAAGAATAACTACATAAAAGCGCATAAAACTATACACCCCCTGACGAACAACGGTGGCATTTCACTGACGCCTGTCAAAAGCAAAACGAAGCCGAACAGTTCCTCAGAGCCATGGATCCCCATGAAATCAACGGTGACCACGTCTTTCCTTGGTGTAGCTCTGCGCACCCTTTCGCGAGATTCTCCCACTAGAGTTTCCTCTCATTGAGGACGAACTTGGCGAACCGGCGTGTCCATGTCCATGTTTGTGTTTCAAGCACAAAGGTGTTTGGGAGATCTTTCCGCCATAGACATTGGCCGTTGCTGATCCTTCCTCCCTGGCATAAGAGTTCCAATCCGGGGAGACAACCTCTTTCCACGAGTCAACTCGTCCTCTCCATCTGCTGGTTTGTATTTTCTTCTCCTTCGGCGATACACTATCTTCGCTGCTTTGTGCGGCCCAGTAACCGAACCGGAGCGACTCTGATCAGGCGCTGATAGCTTTAAGGATTTCAATTATGGGATGGCGGCGGATCGTGCGAAGATCCTTGAGTCAACAGGAGGCCAGACAATTTGGCGAGACAACGCCCCCGTGTGGAGACTCCTGCGCGCTTGATCCGCCATTGGAGCTGCTTCATTGACGATTGCGAAACTGTTCTGGTGCAACAGTACCTTGAGTTGCTTTTTGACCGTTGTTTGTTTAGTGCTATGTACATGTATGTGTGCATGGTTGTATGAATTTGGCTCCTGTATAGCGCCAGTCTCACACCCAAGAGCATGCCCGAGGCGCTCAACATATTTAAAGATTAAACAAATGGATCTTCAGGCAGAATTTGAAACCCTGTAGAGACGAAGACTTCCTCAGTTCTTCTGGAATGTTGTTCCAGAGCCTTGGCCCTGTCCTTGCAAATGCTCTCTCTTCAGACTTCCTGATGGCAAGACGCACTTCTGGCTGTCTCTTTTGTTGTTAGCGGGTGCAGTTCGTCGATGCAAGACTGTTGGTCCTCCTATTTTTGGTGGAAGCTTGTGTCTTCGTACCCAGAATTAAGATAATGTGTTGACATGTGTATTTGGGTATGAGAACTACCGACTACAATAAAAGTGACGCAGCCTCGAAGATTATTTCTATCTCTTCGGGCCACAGCACAATTGCCACATCAAAGCGTTTTCTTTTATTAAAGTTAAAGAAGATCATAAAAGGCAAAATCTATAGAATAATTTCCCTTCTGCCTTGGAAATGTTACAAATGAATTTTCTGTTTGTCTAGAGCTTGTGGGAATCATTCGTGTTGAAGCTAGCCACAGAGTGTTGCGTGCTTTCGTTTGAAACACCGGGCATGCACTTGAAATCTTTCAGTGTATTCATAGTACACGGCACTTTATGGACGTGACACTTGACCTGATGGACGGGATGACGGGAGTGCAGTCTCCATAGCAGTCGATGATTGCGAGGCCAATTAATAGAAATGGCGATTCTCTTAATATACACCGCAAGGCAAATTAAGCTCCGACTGTCAGCCTCCCTGGAGAAGAGGCATCGGCAGCAGCAGACAGCAGCCCTAGAACGCCGCCGCGCAACTGTTACAAGTGCCAACAGCAGATTTCCCTCTGTTTTCGTCTCCAGCATTTCAGAACAAACAAGCAGAATCAATCATGTTTCATCAAAAGGATCACACATCTCGTCGTACCTGAACTCAGGAGACGACCGTAAGTTCTTTCTCCAAATATCTAATACAACATTTTCTCTGTAATATTTTGTTTTAAACTTGTAATTGGATAAAGAAAATAGAAAAGAGAAAATAAAAAATCAGAGGCACATTCACATCGTAATCTTCATGATTATGAACATAATCATCATGATCATAATCACCCTCCTGTTACTATCATTTTTATCATGAATTTGTCCTAACAATTGATCCAGAATAAAACGGACATCTAAGGTTTTCTATAGAATCTCATTAAGTCTATGAATCCCTAATCTTTTTTCCGACCGTGGGCATCTGTGAACAAACACAGTGTCAGACTCGGGGTTGTCGCACCCAGTTTCACTCTTGAACTTCAGTGCTGGCCACATCCTCCTTTCTCCTGGTCCCAACCACCGCCACTACCAGGACCATCCTCTTCCGGACCCCCACCGCCTTCCACAACAAACCCAGACACTCCCCATGGTGCTGGCTGCGTGGGACACGAATGCCGAGGAGAGGGAGAGGCAACGAAGCATGCGAGGAGAGAGAAGAGAGGAAGGACGAAACGAAATAGAGGATAGAAAGTATCGGTCATGATATGAGACAGAGACCTTCAGCAACACCTTCACTTTTCAATCTGTTGACATTTCTTTCTTTCCGTCGTCCTTTTCTTCTTAATATTAAATTATCAATATGAGAATGATTTAGATATTTAGGATAACAGTTTGGTGTGTTCATTGAATAACCCTTACATGCAATAACTGTGGCCCTATTGGATTATCTTAAATTAAGAATATGAAAGAGTGAAGTACTTTGCAAAAACTAGGGTATATAACTATGAAGCATGATGGTTGTAATAAAAATCGCAAACAATTTTCAGATAACAAGTTGTTGTTATTGTACAAGCCAATTTGCATGGACACAGCGCGCACACATGCGCGCTTGCTTCGCTGATATCCAAATGCATCCGCACTGAGTTTTTGCATTATCTCTAACATAACGCATTTAAGCAGTCTACACACAGCATTATTTTCAACATACATCTCACTCAGAAAAAAAGAGAGAGAAAAAGATAGAAATGAAAAAGCCTACATAGTTATCCAAATCTCCTCGAGTTCTTATTTCCCAACTCGTTATCTTGATGATGTGGTCCCTGTTATCACAAGGATCATCAACATCTCCCTCACCACTGGTACCGTACCGGAGCGTCTCAAGCAGGCTGTTGTCATTCCCCTCTTGAAAAAGTCTGGACTTGACCCCGAGTGTTTGAAAAACTTCCGTCCCATTTCGAATCTTCCCTTTGTTTCAAAACTACTAGAAAAAGTCATTCTATCCCAACTTCAAGAACACCTTCTAGCCAACGGCCTGCTTGACACGTTCCAGTCCGCCTACAAGAAAAACCACTCCACTGAAACTGCTTTACTTCACATCTCTGACCTCCTGCTCTCCTCCGCCGACAATAAAGAAACCTCTGTTCTTGCGCTGTTGGACCTGTCCGCAGCGTTTGACACTATTGATCATTCTATCCTTATTTCTCGTCTCTCTTCTACCTTTGGCATCTCCGGTTCAGCTCTTACCTGGTTCTCATCCTACCTATCTGACCGCAAACAAACTGTCTCTGTCAATGGCCTTCTTTCTTCTCCCAGAGCACTCAAGTACGGAGTCCCTCAGGGCTCGGTGCTTGGGCCAGTTCTGTTCACACTCTATACCCTGCCCCTTTCTGACATCATCAAATCCCACAACTGCAATTTTCACAAATATGCTGATGACACCCAGCTTCAAGACTCCGCTCCTCCTCGTGACCTGTCTATCATTCTCCACAACTTATCTCTCTGCATTTCCTCCATCAAAGACTGGATGCTCCAAAACAAACTCTGCCTGAATGACAGCAAAACTGAATCCCTCTGTGTGGGTTCTCAGAAGTCACTGTCTCTTGTTTCTGATCACTTTTTGGAGGTGGGTGGGACTGAAATTCCATTTCAAAAGTCTGTTAGGGATCTGGGTGTCTTGATTGACTCAACACTCTCAATGCATGAACAAATCAGTCAGATCTGCCGCTCCTGCAACTTCCAACTGAGAAAGATCTCCTCTGTCCGTAGCTTTCTCACACAAGAGGCTGTCATTCAGCTTGTCACTTCCCTCATTCTAAGCCGTCTCGACTACTGCAACTCCCTGCTTGCAGGACTACCATCCAAACAAATCTCTCGCCTTCAGCGAGTTCAAAACAACGCTGCCCGTTTCATTTTCAGAAAATCCAAGAGAACACATGTTACCCCTCTTTTCATGAAACTCCACTGGCTTCCTGTTGAGTACAGGATCCAGTACAAACTCGCCACTCTCGCCTTCCGTTGCTTTGATGGAACTCTGCCGCCCTATCTATCATCTCTTCTTCAGATCTACCAACCCTCTCGCTCTCTCTGCTCAGGCTCTAAAAAACTTCTCTGCAAACCTAAAAACACCACCAAATCCTTTGGCCAGAGATCCTTTCACTTTCAAGCACCTTCTGTCTGGAATGCTCTGCCGTCTTCTCTCCGTGGCATCACTTCTCTTCCTTCCTTCAAATCTAACCTCAAGACTCATTTTTTCCGTAAAGCTTTTTCAGTGTAGTGCCCCTAGGGCCTGACTGCTTCCTGAGAACCGTTAGTGCATTGTACATATCTGTATAAACTGTTTTGTTTTGTTTGTTTCGTCTGTATGAATGTTGACTGAATGTCTGGTTTGTGTTGCTGTGCTGTTTTATATCATCTGCTTTTCATCTTTGTTTCTCTTACCTTGATGTATATTACTTTCATTTACATTCTTATTGTCTTTTTTTATTTTTATTATTTTTTTTTTTAGGCGCTTTGAGTCTCACTGTGTGGGAGTATCGCGCGGTATAAAAGTGATTTATTATTATTATTATTATTATTATTATTATTATTATTATCTTGCCAAGCACATGTCTTCTCCGACTCGCTTCTGCATAGGCAACCTGGGATGTATACAGGCCTGGATCCCCCTACTGCCGAGAGCTTTCCCGAGTTGCAGGCAATCATCGGAGTTGAAGCGAGGCACGGAAGGCAAAAACGTTGCTACTTGACATTTTCCAGCGAATAACACGGGGGTTAAGTGGCGATGCCAGACCCTGTGTACAGCCAGCCTCCTCCCCTCCAACTGCTCCTCATCTGCTTGTCGCTGTCTTCCTCCCTAGTTGCGGTACCTGAAGAAGGGCCAGAATGCAGATGGCAAAGCTAAATAATTACATATTGTGTTCAACAAAAAAGTTACAGTTTCAATAAAGAGACCTCTTGGTTACCAAAGAAATGTGCGTAAGCAGTGTGGGCTAAGATTCATGAAGTTCATTGTTATAAACCATTAGGGATGGTATGTATTCTCTTTCGCTTTCTCTGTGCATTGAAATTGTTTCGTGTCAATAAACACACGTCCAAAGCGTCCAAGTATATTTGTGTTGTTTTTTTTAAATTTGTAGTCACCCCAGTCCTTCATCTACGGCGAGAGTTTGTCACAACGATAGTGGATGAGTAAAAGCTTACAACAACGAGCATTTTATATACATTTGGCAAGAAGGCGTAACATTTTAGTTGCGCGATCTTCGGTCATCTCATCTTTTCACGCCATAGGTGGCAATTCTTATATTTGGCAATTGTCCATCGACCAATTTTTCATTGGCCAAATGTCCGATGGTTATTTGTCCTTTGGCCAAGTGCACCCGGGCCGGACGTCCGTAGGCTTTTTGTAGAATCATTTGCATCATGGTCCCGTTGGGCAACCCTTCTTCCGCAGCCTCTCCAGAGCCTTCTTTCTCTTGTGGGTGCGGGGCGCCAGGCTGGGGAGTTGCGTGGTAAACAGCAGTCTCTGCTCTAGCCAACAGCCCCGTTATGACATTTGAAAACCGTTTTGAGACCGAGTAGCGTTATCAATGGTTTACATCTTCCTCCAGACAGCTGCTGGCCCCTGGTAACTCGATTCCCCACTCCACTCTCGAGAGAGAGTCCTGGCTGCGAAGTGGCGGCATGTGTGTGTCGGAAAGCATGGGAATGACTGGGAATTCAAAGGGGCGCTTAGTTTATCGAGTTCAAAAGGAGGATGCCTGATTCAGAGAGGAGAGACTCCGTCACAAGGGCTGCCGCTGTTTTTCCAGCAGGTCTTGGGGAACGGCAAAGGAATACACTGTTGATGAATCAGATATATCTGAAAGTATTCAGGCAGAATTGAGATAAATAAATATAAACTTAAGAATCCTATTTGATTTTGAACACTTGTTGTAATGGGTGAATTGTGACAAGTACATGGCCAAACCTACAAACATGAGAGGGACAAAACTGTTTTGGAAAAAACCCTAATGGCACAACTATTTTGCTTTACTGTTTGTGTGATCGAAGTCTTAGTGGTACTGAAGAGACTCATACAAGAGCAAAGTTGTTTTTCCATGTCATGTTTGTGTCATTCCTTTGCTATGGGTTTCATCACACATTTGCCTTTGTGTTCATATGCAGTCAGGCAGCACATGCCATAGAGGGTGATACGGTGCAAGATTCAAAATTCAAAACAACCTGATGACTTTAGATAGGGGTTAATACGTGCACTTCTGCATGTGAACACAGGCGCGTGTGCATGTGCATGTGAGCAAAAACGTGCATGACAGCTTGCACGTTTTTGACTGGGAGATAAAAAATCAAAGAGCAGAGATCAGAACTAGCGATTCAGAACTTCCGATTCGAAACATGGCCGAATAGGGCAACTGCGCAATTAAACTTCAGGAGGATTTGTGCTTCAGCCATTGGGTCGAACAACAAACTACAATGACGCAAAGGTTTCGTCACCTTTCGAAGTCCCGCTATGCCGGGAGGGACTCCGGTTGCCTCTATAATTGCTGGAAACTTGCGAAGAGAACAACCGGGCTGCCTCTTTCGATCAGCGAGCCGAGTATCATTTACCCTGAGCGCGAGCAGGTACACCACCCGAGATGGACTCGCACCGTCATCCTCGTCTTCTTGTCAGGCTGGGGTCGGGGCTGGCAACACAGTAGCTGCGACGCGCCAGGGACGGCCTTATTTGCTCAGCTGTAGGCCCCCAGCAGTCATAAAGACGTCAGAACGGCGAAAAGGTTAAGAAAATGTACAATCAGGAGGAAGAAAATGAGCCTTTGCTCCATGGCAGACAAGGAAGAGGATCTCTGTTGCTTCTGTGGAGGTGAAGAGGAGAAAACAGCTTGCCAAAGCCTGCCCCGCCACTGTCCTCTCAGCTTGAGTTTCGGGACAGGAAAAATTTCAGACTTGGCACGGTGCATTGACTTTTGGGATCTTTAAAGAAAGTTCTGATGGGAGGATTGACTTTTTCAGCGTTTCAGAGACAGATCTGGCATGCACGATTGCTTTTTACGGCGCTTTAGAGACATCTGGCACAAGCAAGGAAAAACTCGGCTGGTTTTACAAGCAAGCACATTGGCATGTATTTCCTGTACGTCTAGCGCAAAATGTCATTCCTACCGGAAAATAATTCTTAGCTACTGACGTTCTCATCCTCCTGTGTACGCGGTGCAAAGCATTTCAGGGACAATAAACATTGTTGTGAGGAGTGAACGGTTGCCCCGTTTCATTTTGAACCTCTTCCTGAGAAAGACAGATCGCTAAAAGTTCTTTCCCAACAAATATGTCTTATGAAACTTTTCAAAGAACTTCCCCCTTTCATGTACATGTAAGCTGCTGGATCTTCAGAGAAGGAGGAAGCAGCAGTTCTTCAGAAAGATTCTGTGTCTTTTCTCCTCCCACGGACTCCCCCTCGGTTCCACTTCTGATAATGGCCAGAATAAACAACCATGGCGGCCGATGCCTGCGCCCCCTCGCAGAGAGCCAAGATTCGCCGGCTTGCCTCCCCTGTCTCGAATTGCTTTCCGCCCAGCCCGGCCTATGGGGTGCGGGCTGAGAGTAAACAGTTTGTCCGGGGAGGGGGAGATTCGATTGTTGCCGATGCCTATCACGCCAGCAGCCAATTGGCTGTAGCAGGGATTTGTTGATGGAGCCTCCACTTCATCCCCCCGGGGATCCATGCCCGCCATATTGGATTACTGCGCGTGTGTGTGGCGGTCGGTCTCCAGTGCTCGATACACACATACAAACAGCATCACAGTCAACAAATGCCTTCATAATCGGCGGGGATATCTCGCGTCCTCTCGCAACTTCCCGTCGACCGCCAAAAGCTAATCTGAGTCCCCCTCCTGTCGACGACGGCTTCCGTTTCAACCATCTTCCTTTCGGAAGCCCTGAACTCTCCGACACGGGAGTGAAACATCTTTGACCGCACTGGATTTGATATTGCCCTCGCTGATAGCCTATCTTCGCCAAATACATACGTGGCTATTTTGCCAGCGCTTCCATCGTGAACCAGTGGAGATTGCCAGACGCCTTTTATCCTTCCAGATCCAGATTTCGGGGCGGCAAGGCACGAGAGAAAGGATGATATGTTTGAAGTAATCCACAAAATAGCTGTCAGATCGTAAATAGGCCCACACGTAGCGGCAAGTGCCAAACTATTGCCTGGTGTGCGGTAAACCTTCCAGGCTCTGATATTTTCGTCCCGGCCAAAATGGCCTGATTTGTATCCGCAGCTCTCTTCTATTTTGCTATCTCACGTGCCATCTGTTCAAGAGGGAATACTAGATGATCTGAAAAGGACATAGTAGCTGCCTATGTACATTAATCACCGAGGCGAAAGAAATAAACTATTAACTGAGACATACATTTGTCGAAGTACAGCATACTAACAATATAAGGGCGTAAACATATATTATTTACTGATTCTCATGGTAAAAGAAGTGACACGAAAAGAAAGCAAACTTTGTGGAATGACATAATTCAAAACTGTAAATGATTTA